>JAJHUR010084800.1:0-24034 GCA_027495735.1 Lutjanus campechanus
ATGTATATATATGTATATATATAAATTTAAAATCTGGTTTGTGGCTTTAAGTTTTCAAAAATGAAAAATATCTGAAATAAAATATGGTGATTACTTACACTCACACTTACTCACAAGTTCCTCCCAAGGTTCCTGGTCCCCAGGGAAAGTTCCTGCTGTGGAAATGCAGGTTAACTTGCACAAACGTCAGTCAGCTGAAGTATGAACAAGTCAGGCAGATTAGACTAAAATATTCAATTTAACAATCCCTCTGCCCCTGCACACTCTCTCTACTGCTGGGGGGATGGCAGGTTTACAGAGGAATGAATTTGGTCATTTTGCTAAAAAGGTGGATGTCGCCCCCTCCTCCAAACAGTCTACTGGTTCTGCTGTAACTATTTCATAACAAAGCTTTGCTGTTCCTCACAGATTCTGACGCTTCATATATGATGAATTCCAGCTGCAAGGATGCCAACGGAGAGCCTAAGGATGCTGCTGTGCCTGATGGTATGTGCCACTGTAAGGACTGATTTCTTTGATATATCGTGGCAGATCTCACTAATTATACTGACACCGTTCTCTCTCAACATAGTTTGGGTGGAGGACGAGGGCATGGAGATCAAGAGGCAAATCACAGGAATGATGAGGCTTCTAAGTGATAAGACCAGCAGGGTATATCAGCGTGTGGGAACAGAGCAGGACAGCTTAACAAAGGAGCCCCAGGATAGGCATCTGGGCTGGATAAATCAGCCCACACCTTTATCTCTTGTGTCAGAGGACCACCAGAGCAACAGCTGGAATTCTGCAGGGGACCCAGGGTCCTCACTTTCATCCATGTCCACCCCCATTCCCAACGGCCCAGGCTGTGGTCAGTACAGCACTCGCTCCAAAGCTATGAGGATCCTCAACAATACCAAGGATCTGATCAAAGTGAATGACGCTAACGGTAGGCAACCAAAACAACAGAGACAACAGACACAATTGGAATGAATTTCCTAAAGAAAAATAATGCTGATATGATAAAGATGAGATACACTCTTGTTTCCCTTTTTATAAAGGTTCCACCTGAAACCTTCACATAGTGCTTTTTCCCACCAATATAGAACTGGCTCCATTCTGGGTTAAGCACCTTTGAACCACTCATAGCATTTCCACTCCAAAAAAGAGGTTCAGAATTCAAAAACGTCTGTTCCCAGCTGGAACCAAGAAATAACTGTTTTTCCTTGGGAACCAAAGTGGGCGTGTCATGTTCTACCAGTCATTGTGCATTGTGCAACGCCCTCTATTGATGACATTCTTGATTACAATCATTCTACTCAAAACTGGTGGAAATGTGGGCTGTTCCCTTGATAGCACCAAGGTTCCAATAATCTTGAATGGAACTGCTTCAAGAACCAGAGTGAATTTGGTGGATAAGGGCCAAGGAAGTTACACATAGAACCCAATATACAGTAAAGGTTATAATGAAAGCCATGTGTGAATGGTGAATGGTTCCACTCAGAACTACATATGGGATGTTCTATACAGCCTCTATGATGTAATGGTGCCCTCTGGAACCCTCTCTGGGGGTTTTATCAAGAACCTTTCCACAATCTAAGGGTGCTGAGAAGTACAGACCAAGGGGCTTCTACCAAGATGATGTTTAAATTCCAAAGGTTTCATCTAGAACCCACCCAGGAGGTTCTATTGAAAGCCCTTTTATATAACAAAAACATTTCACCTCTCACCCCCATGTGTTCTGAGGGTTCTGCAAAGAACCATTTTGTATTCTGCAGATGAGACAAAATATTGAATATCATATATTGAAGAAAATATAAACCAGCACAAAAATTACAATTACCCACATAAATAAACTACTCAGTGTAGCCGGTAGGGGAGTCAGCATGATGGGAAATGTGGGCCATTGCTACAACGTTACAAATCGGAGCAGAGAGCCAGGGAGCAGTACACTCTGGTCCCACCTACTACTATATGGCATGAAATGATGGTAAAGATATCAGCTAGGGCAAAACACAACTAAACTGAATTGACTGAACTGATTCTAGACACATCTATATTTTTAAGGTAATATTTGCAACATTCATCAACAATAGAATATTTTAGGGTGAGGATCTTTTAACCACCATGTTTTCAACAATCCAAACAACAACAACAAGCCAATTCTTCAAAAGAAAAAAGGGTTCTTCAGAAGTAAATGTTTGGGGTAGAACCTCAGCCCTTCAGGAAGAACTCTTTTGGAATGTTTATACCCTTACGATACAATGCTAAACAAGTGTTTTTCTGTTGAGGAACAAACACCGTACAGAAGTATTTGTGTGTAAGACAGACACTTAGAATTGTTGGCAAGTATCCATACAAAACACATTCATGCACACACAGACACACTTTGTTGTCATGGACATTGCAAGAAAGCACAGTGTACTTGTATGTGGATGCATGTTTGAGTATCACTAACCAATACACCACTGACTCTCCAGCAGATATAGTCCCTCCTGCTGTGCCTGAGACCCCCTGCTGTATGTGTAACTGTAAGGGCACCTTGCAGGCTATTTTGCAGGAAATGCGAGCCATGAGGAGGCTGATGCAGACTCAGAAAGGTCAGTGTATGAATACAAACACTCTCACACTGTGACAAAGTGAGAAACAGAGAGAAAAAATGTAACATGTTACCGTCTTTTTCTAGCATCCTTGGAAAGACAAGAACAAGCAGCATCGCCATGCCAACCTCGTCTTGGTCCCGGACCCGCTCCTCGCTGTAGGCCCCGCAAGAGGAGGCCCATTTATCGAGTGGCACCCCTCACAGCGTCTAGTACTAGAAGAGCAGCCCTGGCCCCTCTGGAAGCATCACCACTTATAGCTGCATCTGCAGAATCTGAAAAGAGGGAACCATGTGAAAAAGGGCAAGATTCGACTACACCCAGCAGTCAAACTGTGTCCTCTGGGGTTTCTGTGCTGCCACCTCAGAGCAATCCAGTAACTGTCAATAACACACACAATCCTCTCCTGAACCAACTGAGGGAACCTCAGTCATTAGAGGTAATGTACATGATCTGCCCATGTGTGTTCTGTGTGCTCAAAGGGAAAATTCAGCACTTTTCATGTGGATTTCCAGCCATCGTTGCCAGTAAATGTAATCAATTGAAGCAACATATTCCTCAGTGTGGGCTATATTGACTGAGAAAGTTGAGTTCTCTTGCTGCAAAATCTCTTATTCTTTAGTCTTGTCAGCTTAGAATTCTGGTCTCCACCTCTTGGTAGCCAGGGGGCATGCTAGATGACTATTTTTGACACCTAACACTATATTTAGCCAACAAACAATGGCAAAAATTAATCCTGGTACATGTAGGCACCGGAGGAGAACTCAGTTTTCTTGTTAAATATAGCACATACTGAGGACTTTATTGCTTTAACTGACTACATTTACCATCAACACTGCCTGAACATCCACATGAAAAGTGCATAATTTTCCCATAATTTGCAGGTGTAATCTATGATTTGAGTGTACCTCACTCTCTCCCACAGTAACAGCACTTGAGCTTATATTTATTGACAAATTGATTTTTATGTATTTACACTGTAAAGATATCCACTGTTCTATTTTAACTCACCCTAATATAAATGTGAAAAATCACAGGACTTGAAAGTGGAAACGCATGTGTTGTATTAATCTGACTAAATAATACTGCCTTCATTTTCTTCCAGATTTCCTTATGAAGTTACAGAATGAAGTCTTATATTTATATAAAAGTTCTCTTTTTAACAGCACTCCATGTTTGATGTAAAAGCTGTTGCCAAGTGACGGACTTTGTTGCTAAGCAGGACCTTCGTGTCCCCCGACCTCTTGTAATCTTAAATCATTATTTTGGGAAAGGATGAGGTATTAAGTTTTGCATGATCATCATGCTTTATTTTATACCAAGAAAAGAAAGCAACCCAGTTTTAGATATTTCATACGGAAAGGCAATTCAGGGTGCTTCACATAGATAAAACAAAAGAAACATCCATATAATAAATCTAATTAAAAGAATGAATAAAATCCATTAAGAGAGTCAGTTAAAGATAAGTAATAGAAACAAAAAGTACAAACAACAGAATAAAAACATGTTAAGGACTTTTGGAACACCAAACAGAGGACTGTGGACCAAAAAGCCTGTTAGTAGAGCTTAGCTGTAAGCCCGAGACGTTGCTCCCGGCGGGCATGACTAGAGGTCTGCCGCAATAAATGAATTTATTTAGTTGTTTTCATGTACCATTTTCCTAAGATACTTCTCAGTTCACACTGTGTTATTTGATTCTTTTTCAGTCTGAGGTGCGTCTTGCAGAGGATTATGACGTGTTTATCTCAAAGGCTCAGCTAGACTCCATTCTGGTGAACTATACACGCTCTGGCAGCCTGCTGTTCCGGAAACTGGTGTGCATCTATAACTTTTCAAGAGCCGTTTATTGTGATTAACTTTGCAGTAATGTGGTATCACTGATTACTTGCATTTTAAACACAAACATAATAATTTACGCTACACTCATTAAAGTCTGAGCAATCTTTTAACATGGATATTACTACATGTTTAGGTGTGTGCCTTCTTTGATGATGCTACCCTGGCTAACTCCTTGCCAAATGGTAAAAGGAAGAGAGGACTCAATGATAACCGGAAGGGCTTGGACCAGAACATTGTGGGTGCCATTAAAGGTATGATGCAAAAGAATGAATCTGTTTCTTTGTGCCAAGGTACAAAAACGAGTCAGAGGAAACAATAATATGGTTGTGTGACCTGTGTCCAGTGTTTACAGAGAAATACTGCACTGAACACAGAATAGAGAAGTTGCCTGGGCCCCGAGACTGGGTTCAGATCCTTCAAGATCAGATCAAACTTGCCAGGAGGAGGCTGAAAAGAGGTACTGATACAGAGTCTGCTGCCAAGTTTTTCCCCTATTTTCTTGCTTTTATTGAAGTAAGTAATACTGTATATTTCATCTAGTATCCTACTTTAACCCCATAACCCTGTTTTATTATGCAAAATGATTATAATGAGCATGGTCAAATTAAGTTATTATAATTATTATCATTATTATTAAGCAGTAAATTTACAGTATAAGTCACATACAGAGTTTATCAGTTAAAGACTAGAGACTTTCTGTGGTAAACCTTGTTCTTTCCTTGGCTCCTCAGATGCTGCAGAAGCAGAAGAAGTCTTAAATGGACCTTCCACAAGTATGACCCTCATATTTAAATGTTCACACATATAGGCAGCTAACAAACACACACTCTCCTACCCATGTATTCAGCTGCCTGCTTTTATTGTCCTGTGTCTGCACCTTCACCCTTAAGTCAGCACTACAGCTTACAACATCTTTCCATCAGCCTCCCTCTGAGCCCACAGTGTCTTTATGTCTCACCACTTCACTGTCACAACACACACACACAAACTGGTGTCGCTCATTGGCTCATATGTCTTTGTCACGCTGTCGCTGTGACATTTGACATTCTCACGCAGCTTCCCAAAATGTCAGCTAATTATCTTCACACCATGCACCATACCCCCTCTTTCACCTCTCTGTTTCATTCTCACTGTCTCAACAGTATTTCTTTTTCTCCTATCTCAGTTTTTTTTTCTTTTCAAGTAAGGCTATGAGAAACATAAAAAAAACTGCCCAAATGTGTGAACTCAATTGCCTTTTTTATGTCTTTTTTAATGAGATTTTAAATTTTAACATTATTTTCTTCTTTCCTTTTTAGGCTGTGACTATAACACGCCTGCAGGTGTGAAGGGGACTGTGGTGAACATGACTGGTTGATTCGAGGGTTGCCACAATGGCCTTACTGCAGATTTGTTGATTGTCTTCATTACTTCTTGCATTTTGCCACTTTAGCTCTGTGTTATGGATGTAAAGGGGAAAAAACAATAGGACCAAATGAAGGAGAAGCCTGCTTATCCTCTCTCTCATACACAAACCTTAAGACTTTTCATCAGACCATCACTGGGATCTGGTATTTCGTGCCAATAGACATCGAACTATACAGTTGTTTAAAAAATGTCAGTTCATTTTCATGTTTAGAGGTGACTTACTGTTTACATTATAGGCTACAGCTTTAAAAGCATACTTCCCTAGTTCTCATATGTCATTGAGTCTAAAACAACACGAAGTACTGTAACAGTTTAACATTCATACAGTATATCTTGCACAAATTACTTTTTACGGGAAGTTGTCCATTGTGGATTGTGCCTTTTAAGTGACCAGTACTTCAATGGGTGTAATGTGCAGTGCAGCATTCGCCTCAATTACAAACATAACATCCAAAACGTATGTATTTTTAGCCAATTTTGCTAATTAAAAATATGTTGTTAGGCTACATCTGGCTGAAAATATAAAATATACAGTATTCTATGAAAAGTTGTTTCTTCTCATCATTAGAATCTCTAGGCTATGCATATCAGTGCTATCGTTGCTAATATTGTGATGGATTACAGCATTTTTCTTTCATTTCAGCTCATATGTGCATATGAAATGAATTTGTTTCGACCATTAAAGATGGTTTCTTGACAATTTTCTTTTGTCTTTTTTTATGATAGTCACAATAAGGTAAAAAAAAAAATCACATTGTGATTATTTTGACAGATATTGCAATCGTGACATGACTCATGATTATTGGGAGTGATCATAAAATCTTGATGATGTGACACTTGTTGGGGTCTGTACCAAACAAACATGTTATCTTATAAATGGAGAACAAGATTTGTAGGCCAGGGCATCTCTGCAGCACGACAGTATTTCATTATATTGCTGTTTTGTCACATGTTTCCTTTATCAAAAAATTGCAGCTTCTCCAATTTGATTATTACACTTGGCAGTATTGTGATTTTTATAATATTTCGATCAATTTTGCAGCGCTATGCTAGACATTAAAATTAACAACAGAAGAAATTAAAGAAGCTTGAAAAATGCTAAATTTCTCCCTGAAACATTTTTGAGGCCTCCGCGACCCTGTCACCAGATGCTGAACAGTTGACAAGACTCTGAATTGTCACATTTTGGACACTGCAGGAAGGAGTTCAGTGTCACATCCTGTCTACATTAGGTGGTGCAACAGAACAGCCACAAATTACATTATTATTAATTATTTATTAGCTATGTTCCAGTATGTTAAGTACAGACCACGCTGTGAAAATTCCACGTAAATCAGATGATGATTGTCACACGAAGTTTACCTCCTGTTGCCAGTAGGTGGCGCAATGAGTACAACTCCCAATAGGTATTTAGATGTGACCAGGAAGGGACTATTATCCAACATGTGAAGTTTGGGGCTGACTGGATCACTTACACTCAAATTACAGCAACTTCTTGTTTCATGGTGAAACATCAAAACTTTCAATGCTAGCTAAATCTTTTAATAACTTTTCAAGGAGTACCATGGACTGATAGAAAGCTGAACTGATGTCACAGTGAAGTTGACCTTTGGATAAAAAAAATAAATAAAATAAAAAAGAGCAGCGACGAAGGGCCCCACCCCCACTGTTCCTACTTACAATGCCCACTTTTACTAAATGTATCTAATTATGTAAGTAATCTGATTATGTATTTTTATCTGTAACTCCATTACTCCCAAAACCCGAGAAAAGGGCTTCAAAGTGATTGATTTCCTCCTGAAGCATTATTGAGACCTAAGTAATAATAAACATAATATAACAAAGCACAGCATTAATATTCTTTATCAAAAGATAAGTTCACAAATGGAAGTTTTTCCTAAACCTCTGCCTTTGTTAAGTGCCTACACTTCCAGTCAGACCATGTTATGTTGTTATAGGTGCAGCTGGAAGGAAAACAATAAATTAAAGGTGCACGCCACTGAAGAAATGAGAGCAGGGCTTCACATTGCTAGACATTTTTGAAGCCTAAGTAATAATAAACAAAGTACTGTTCTAATGTAACAAACACTGAAACAGTGTTGCAACATTAAAATAATTGATTGGTTCACAAATGCAATGCAATTTAAAAACCTAAGACTTTACACCTACAACCAGGCCATGCTATGTTGTTATAGGTGCAACTGGAAGGAAAACAGTAAATTAAAGGTGCCCTCCTTTGAAGAAATGGGGAAAAAGGGCTTCAAATTTCTTAATTTCTTCCTAAAACATTCTTGAGGCCTATGTAATCATAACCACAGTGCTATTCTAATGTAACAAAGCACTGTAACAATGTTGCAATATTAATATAATTGTATCAAAATATACACTCATAAATGCAATGCAATGCAGTTCAATGCAATGAATTGTATAAATCTATGCCTTTACACTCTTTTCAGGCTATGTTATGTTGTTATAGGTGCAATTGGAGGGAAAACAGTAAATTAAAGGTACACTCCATTGTAGAGATTTTGTTGCCAGACTTCACAGTTCATTAAAGGGGATGTTGAAGCCGCCACTGTGCAGGCAGAGGACCCTTTGAGATCTAGAGAGGTTCCTCTCTATATCGTAAATAATATATTGTTTCATTGAGATGTAGCGCGATGTGATACGAATGTCCATTAAAATATATTTAATTATACGTAATACTTTAATTTTTTTGTCCCCGGGTTCTGAATTAGAAGACAACATGCGTGACTTTTCGTCAGGCTTTCTCGGAGGACACCCGTTTCTAGCCCCAATGCATTGTGGTGCCGTCCCCGCTCTTCTGTCGGGATCCACCGCTAACGTGAAGCTGGTAAGGATAAACTGGTCAGAGCAATTAAAGGGGAAATGTTGCAAGAATATAACTCCGCTTTGGTCCTAAAATCGCATCTAGGGCAGTTGTAAACACTTCTATTGCACCATATCAGTACAAACTTCACACAAGTAGCATGTTTTGTGCTGTTTTATTGATACGAACTCTGATGTTGCACACATCGCATGGCGAGGGACAGGAAAGGGTTAATTTTTTCCGCCGCCGACATTTTTGTTCGGCGCTCTCTACGGCAACTTTTCAACTTGCATGTGCAACTAGCTGCCGATATGTGTAACAACAATGTATCACATTTGTACTGTAGGCTGCACAGTGTGTGTGTTTTTATGTGCATTGCAGCTCGGGGACTTTCAGCTCTTTGTTGCACAGAGCTGCTTCTGCCCATCACCTCATGCATGGATCACCGTTTGCATTCAAGAGCTAACAGTTAGCACGGAAAACAAAACAGCATTTTCAGAAAAATAAACAGAAACGTGACAGATATAGCTGTCGCTGTCAGCTCGTACGTCTTAATGTGGAGCGCTCAGTCGATTATAATGTGGTGTACATTATACACAATTGACCGTTTTCCTCTGATCAGCACTGATATTGTTAGCCAGTGCCTGAGGGTTGAATGAACTTGGCAGCATTTTGTCTCTTGAACACTCCCACAGTGCACTGACCAACCGAGGCCCCTTCAGCAACTTGCACTAGTTTAAACAACGAACCAGGGTCATAACTGGACTGGCTTTTCTAACAGCTGGCCAAGTGTTTCTCAGTTTAATATTATCGCCGCTCATTCATTTGTTACGTCTGTTGAGTCACCAGCTCATTGTGAAGTTATGTGTTGTCTGTGGTGGGTGTGTGTGGCACAGAGATGTTGCTGAAGAGGATGCGGTGCTTTGCAATTTGTAACAATTTATTAGTGAACAGTCAACTTCAAACACTAGTAACCCCCAAGATTGATTTCTTATTAAACTGAGAATTTAATAAATCCTGTGCATGAAAATGAAAGCATGCCTAGAACTGATTTGCTCTTAACTTAGGCATATCAATGCAATTTTACCCCACACATGGATACATCTATGCTAACATTTGATTATCTGGCTGACAGAAATTGGTTTGCATCTTTTTCATTAATTGTTTAAAACATTTGCTTGTTCCAACTTCTCAGTTATGATTATTTTCTTATTTTTCTTTTTTCAGTTTTTATATAATTATAAATTGAATAATAAAATAAATATATTTAATGTTTTGCACTGTTGGTCAGACAAAACAAGAAACATCTGAATTAGCAAGAGCTTATATGAAAATTTAACTGGAATTTTTACTAGTTTCTGCATTTTTTTAAAGTTCATGCAATTTTCTTTTAGCCCCTTGTGACTTCTGAACAGTATTTCTAATAACCAGTGTCATTGTTCTGTCCTGATCCATTGATGTGGTTCTAGTGGTGAAGGCCCAGACATTCTTCAGACATGTCGGTGAGGGAGTCCTTTAACCCCGAAAGCTATGAGCTGGACAAGAACTTCAGGCTCACACGCTTCGCTGAGCTTAAGGGCACAGGCTGCAAGGTTGGCTCTCCTTGTTGAAATCTGTCATGAATGCATTAATGTTTATGTACTGTAACACAAATTAATAAAATATTCCAACAGAGAAGAAATATTGCATGAGAATGATGGTTGTTGTCTTTGTTCACAGGTGCCTCAAGATGTGTTACAAAAGCTGCTAGAAACCCTACAGGAGAACCACTATCAAGAGGATGAACAGTTCCTGGGGGCAGTTATGCCCCGATTAGGTAATTATGATCTTCATTTAGTAGTATGATGACAAATCCTTCTGTAATTGCAGCCAAGTTTGTGGTGGGATTGAAGGCATAGGCCCAGCTCAGACCAGAGCGAGCCACAGCCAATTAGCTCATAGAAAAGTCAGTAAACTGTCAGTGATTGCAGAGTTTTGGATGGAGGAAAAAGAAGATTACCTGATCAGTTTCTCTGAGGAACAGAATCAGGTGTTGTGCTGTGGTCTGGGGTTATTAATTTGTACTGAGAACATAACCACTGTGAAAAAATGAGAAAATAAAATAAATTGTTTCTCTGATTCACTGGCATTCTCACTACCAGCTCTCACTCATCATTGCCCACCACTGCTTGCTGAATCTTGGTTGTGTCTAGAAAGCAATGTTTCTTCATTGTGCCCTTGTGCAAGCTAATAATGTTTTAAAATGTGACAATTCTGTGGTAACCATGTACCACATGTATGTAGGTTTAAGAAAGAAAGTAGAAGACACTAGGCTAAGGTCAGGGACAGATCATGGTTTGGGTTAAAATATTCACTCTTGCCAGATCTTTCATGGGTTCATGGTTCATGGTTCCCTTCTATACACAATGTAGTCTCTTTCTGTTTCTCGGCCACATTCACTCAGCACACTCATTTTCAGACACTACAAATTAGATCTAACTAAAAAAAAAGCCTGAACAGTTGGTGGTTAGAGCTGAAGTATAGAGAGATACACCTTCCCGTCTAGTTACATTGATGTAAACTGGCAGGTTTTCAGAAATCTGCAGAACAGTGCATTGCAAGTAGTTGCAAGTTTCAGCTTGTCTCATCACAAATTTTTGGCCTAAAGAGGGCTATAATTGCTTTTTGTAAGATTCTATGTACCCTCACACACCAGTGACCTGCTGTATTATGATGTAAGCCCCAAATGACGCGCAAGAAATATCATCAAGTGTTAAATAAAACCTGAGCCTCAGTTCTGAAGTAGAGAGGATACCAGTGTAGACACACTACAGTGACTCAAATTCTGGTCAACCTGAAGCTGTCTGACTTCTCTTTAGTTAAGATTTTGTGTGTACAGTACCACACCACATGTACCATCAACAGAACATGAATCTGTTCAACATATGACATACAGAGCTCTTTTATTTTTGTAGGCATAGGCATGGACACCTGTGTGATCCCCCTTAGACATGGAGGCCTTTCCCTGGTCCAGACAACAGATTACATCTACCCTATTGTGGATGACCCCTACATGATGGTATGGATCTCCTTTCCCTTACTTTTTTTTTTTTTTTAACCACATTGTGGTCCTGTTAGCTGTACATACATGTGACAAATGGAAGGATGTCACTGTTGGGTCTGATGTAGGCTTACTTTACACACCGACTCTTTCTTTATGTGCTTAATTTTCAGTATTTCTATTTTGTAGGGAAGAATTGCTTGTGCCAATGTTCTAAGTGACCTGTACGCCATGGGGGTGACGGAGTGTGACAACATGTTGATGCTTCTGGGAGTCAGCAACAAAATGTCAGAGAAGGTGAGAGGCATGTCAGCTGATACATTCACTATTAGATCTTGTGTCTGGAAAATAACTGTGAAGAACCAGTTGTGTTTATGGTAGAAGAAAGCAAATACCATTCATAGAGAGAATGAATTATCAGGTGTGCTCCCTGACTCTGCTCTGAATTTCCTGGGTCTTTACAGGAGAGGGACAAAGTCATGCCACTGATCATCCAAGGATTCAAGGATGCATCTGAGGAGGCAGGGACATCTGTGACAGGAGGACAGACGGTGCTCAACCCCTGGGTGGTGATGGGAGGAGTTGCTACAACAGTCTGCCAGCCCAATGAATTTATTATGTAGGACTGACTTCCTCCTATGTATTTCTTTACTTGTGCTTGTTTGTGCAACTCACACATTATTCAAAAATGTATCATTTTGTTGTAATGGTAAAAATCATGATGATATGTTTGACTTTTTCCAGGCCAGATAATGCAGTGCCAGGAGATGTGTTGGTGTTGACCAAACCACTTGGAACACAAGTGGCTGTTGCAGTACATCAGTGGCTAGATATTGTAAGTTCGCCTCCTCACTCATGAATATTTTTTCTCTGGACACTTTTTGTTTTTTAGGATAAACACTAATGCTGGTGGCTGTATATGATTGTCATTTCTAGCCTGAGAAATGGAACAAGATCAAGTTGGTGGTAACCCAGGAAGATGTAGAGCTTGCCTACCATGAAGCCATGATGAACATGGCTCGGCTCAACAGGACAGGTAAAACTACTATGAAGGTGTTCAAATGATTGACTTGCAGTCATAACAGCCTTAAACCTTAAAGAATATTGTCATTAATTTTAAAGTAAATAAGCATGTTAAGTTGAACACAACTACATCAACTGTTGGGCAGAGAAACATTGAATGGGGACATTTTTTTTTTATAAACAACAGCAGCAACCTCTGCAGCACCTAGGCTGTATTGCACCTCCTGTGGCCAAGTAGACTCTGTTAAGAGTATAAAACTTAAAGGTAAAATCTGGAGAAAAAAAAAATCAGGAAAATGCAGGCAGAAGGCAGGGATTATGTTTATGAGTCCATACATTTTCTTCTGGAAAATGTTGCATATTATACCCTTAATGAAAAAAACTGGATAACTTTAAAATACTAAAAGATAATGGTCCATAAGAGACAGAAGTTACATACTATAGCGTCATGTTTACAGTGTTTCACTGGGCACACATGAGATTCGACTAAGTGTTTTTCTTTCCTTTTCTTACATTAGATTGTTCTCATATATAAAGAACTGAATGAAGATTAATGCTTGGATTAAAACATTTGTTATTGTAGTGGTTATTTGTTTACTTTGAAGATTCCAAACAATGTTTGACTTACAGTCTTTATGATTCAGTGTTTGCAAATAAATAGATTTGCTTATCTTCATGAAAACAGAATCATGCACATCCATAATGAACCAATTAATCATCCAGATGCCCTTCTAAGTCTGTATCTGTCTCTGTTTCTTCCTTTGTAGCGGCTGGTCTCATGCACACTTTCAATGCTCATGCAGCCACCGACATCACAGGCTTTGGCATCCTTGGCCATGCACAGACGTTGGCACGGCAACAACGAAGCGAGGTATCATTTGTCATCCACAACCTCCCAGTGCTCGCCAAGATGGCTGCAGTGTCCAAGGCCTGTGGGAACATGTTTGGACTCATGCACGGCACCTGCCCTGAAACTTCAGGTGTGTGTGTGTGTGTGTGTGTGTGTGTGTGTGTTTGTACATAGCTCTGTTGTTTTCTGTATTCCTTAACTATTGTGTATTTTGAATTTAAAGTTTATTTACAGTATAGGGGATCTTTTGTACTAGACACTTGTCTTGGGGCCACAATAACAAAGATTTAGTCATTCTTGGTCTTACAAAAGACTCATACTGTAGCATTCTGAATCAGCTACTGTTGAACTGTCTCTGTCTCTGGTGACAGTTTGTTTAGGCATGCAAATAAAGAGTTACAGTAGTGCAATTATGACACAATGAGTGTGAATAACTTAATAACATGGTGAGTGACAACACGCCATAAATAAAAAATGTATATGACTCACTATAGGTTGAAGTTGGACTGAGGATCATTTGTACCTTTGACACTATAATAATGCAGATAATGAAGACTTATGTTTGTGTGTTTATATTTCTGGGCCAACAGATCCTTACAAATAGTGTTGTAACAGTCAACTTTTATAACTTGTTTGGTTTAAGGCAGTGATTCCCAAACTTTTTCCAGTATGCCCCCCTTTCGGAAGCCAACAAAAGTTCAAGCCCCCCACCGCAAAATTTTCAATCAGTTGTTAACAATAATTGGGGATGGAACTGATAAAAAAAAGAATTCAAAAGTTAAATTTTAGCAAAATAAAGGTCAGCTGGATAGAAACAGCAAACTCATTTGTTTGTTCCCTCTACATAGATCATATTCGTTTAGCTTTGTTTCACTCTTTTTTTTCTCCCCTGGTCTTTCGCGCCCTCCTTGCAGTGGCTCTTTGCAAATGTTTAAATGATACTTGGTTCTATGACTTTATAAAAAGTCACTTGGAAAAAAAAATCACAAAAATTCCAAGAATTTTCAATTATATTCCAAGAGGAAGAGAAAGAGAGGAATTGAATATAACTGATCATTTCCTGATGTCTGGCATATGTGTCTACAAACCAATCCATTGCAACAAAGTGTAGTTCTTTAGTGTGCTTGTGTAATTGCAGTGTGCAACCAAAACTAACTGGATCAAATGTATGCATTGTAACAAGAACGTGAACTTTCAGGTATGAAAGCACTCTGAGTGAAAACAAATGAACAGAGAACAAGACAGGTGTTACTAAGTCTCTGTAGGGATTAATCCAGTCAGAAAGACAGGATGAGACAAACTGCACTACAGCCCCATCTAATGCCACACAGGCCCTTTGCCTTAGGACAACAATAATGTGATCAATGTGAGCAATCAAATCAAAAGCAGTACTTAACTCAGTGCAAGTTAGATCAACTCAACTCACCTTTATTTATATGGCACCTTTCATACACAGATCCAGCCCATAGTGCTTCACTTATCAACATTATAACAACACAGGCAAGAATAAAAAGCAGATATCACTACATAAAAACAAAAATGAAAATTACAATAATAGAACAAGAAAATTTTAAGAATCGATAGATGAAATCTGTAGAATTAAGTAAAAGAAACTTAGGGGGGAAAAAAAGAATGATTAAAACTTAATAACTTGAGTTATGTCATTACTCTAAATTAAAAATTCATTGCCAAATTAAAAAGATAAGTCTTAAATTTTTTTGTAAAAATATGGAGAGAGTTTGCCAAGGGACTGAGGTCTTGACAGTGAGTTCCACAGCTGAGGGGCTTAAACACAGAAGTCACTCTGTCCAGTACACTCACCAGCATCACTACGCACTAAAAACATGATTTGTGACTGACCAAATCTCTTTTTCTTCACAGGAGGCCTGCTTATCTGCCTGCCTCGAGAGCAGGCTGCCCGCTTCTGTGCGGAAATCAAATCCCCTAAATATGGCGAGGGTCACCAAGCGTGGATCATCGGGATTGTAGAGAAAGGAAACCGCACTGCTCGCATCATTGACAAACCGCGGATCATCGAGGTGGCGCCACAAGCGGCCACGCAGAATGTCAACCCGACCCCTGGTGCAACTTCTTAATCCTCCTTTGCTGCATAATAGACCGGAACCCAACAGCTCTGCCGAGTGATTTTAGACACATAAACTACAAAAAACCATCCTAGAGTGTTGACATATATACACACAATAGTATGTACACAGAAAAGACTGGGTTGGCGTGTATCTACATGAAAAACAGCCCCACACACACAGTGGCCCCAGGGGCATGTCATCACCCAGTGGACTCAACCTGCAGTATCCCCATGATAAAAAATGGTTAAGAAATAGAGCATACTTAAAGTCCATTTGCCTTTCGTGTCTGTTGTATTCTGTTATGTTAAATGTGTGTGGTTGGCAGGCAGCTTCTGAAAAGAGAGTGATGAAGATGATGACGATAATCTGATACTGTTGATTCATTTTGAATCTTAGGGAGTCTGGTGTCTGTCGCCTCTTCGGGTCTTTTAACATTGCTCTCATCAAGCAAGTGGACCGTGTGGTGATGTTTTTGTTTGTCCATTCACTTTGTACAGTTATAAAGTCTAGTTTTAGTTCATTGCTGTAACTGATGCCTTGAAAGAAACTGAGTGTGACCGGAAAGGTTTGTTTTTTATTACTTTGACTTTTTGTATTGTCCCCGCCTAAACTAATAAATATTCAAATAGAAGATTGTTTGTTTTTGCCCGCTCTCTGGGAGCTGCACACATGTGAAGTAAATCAATCGTGACATTATCTCCTTATGCCATAAAAGTGCAGATTACAGATTGATGCCACTCCATTGTGCATTAATTGTGGTTTAAAGTCATAGGTGAGAAGAAATCTGCATACCCCAATCGGGGGATGAACCTTCTACCATCTGCATTCCCAATATGTCATCATGTCTAGGGTAATGTGGTGTACAGAGATTGCATTATGTGGTCACAACTGTAAAAAGTCTGGTTTGTTAACGAGCACTCTAATCGGTGAGCTGCTTGTTGCCTGTTGCCTTTGTTTAAGATCTGGTGCATTTAGTTTTGCTCTCTTAAAGGATAACTTCGGTATTTTTCAACCTGGGCCCTATTTCCCCATGTGTATGTGTGTGTATGATTGACAGCTGCGACTCGTTTTAAAATTGGTGCGGTACTGAGAGACGCACATGCAGCCCGCAGCTGCGAAACGAGTTATAACGGTGGATATCGGGGCAAAGTGGTAATCTGGTAATCACTGGCAATCTGATCCGGACTGTGGTGAAAAAAAGCACGTTTAATGTACAAACTTTGACGGACCACTTTGCCCCGATATCTACCGTTATAACTCGTTTCGCAGCTGGCGGCTGTATGCGCGTCTCTCAATACCGCACCAATTTCAAAACGAGTCGCAGCTGTTAATCATACACACACATACACATGGGGAAATAGGGCCCAGGTTGAAAAATACCGAAGTTATCCTTTAATGTTGCCAGAAGATGTTCTTCTGAGAGCAACCTCACTTACTGTTATAAAGCTTCCAGCTGATCAAAGTCCAGATCATTTTTGTTTCTTTTAAAAGCCTGGATGAATCTGGAAGGCCTCTGTAAATGTTCACATGGATATCAGGAAAAAGATCTCCACCCCACCTCTTAAAATAAACTTCTCTTATAATACATTGTTTTCATGTGTCTGTTTTTGATGTATTTAAAGTGTATATACAACTTCTGAAATGAGTGAAAAAAAATATATTAGCAAAGTTAGCAGTATGATGAATTATTTCTAATGATTCATACGTCTACATTTTACAGGGTTTCTGCAGCTCCAGAGTGGTTTGTACATTTGTCTGTCCCAGCAGTCCCCTACAAACTTGCCCCAAAAATTTTGAAGGCCTTCGCATATCATGCCTGTTACCAGTGTTTTTTTTTAATCATTTCATTTTTAATGTTAAATAAATACTTGCCAGCTTTACTTTTTACTATCAGATTGTTTTCGAAATCCAGAACCGCTTTCAGTTGGGACCACATATTCCATACTACGACACAGAGCATCTGATCTACTATTACTGTAACAGAAATGTTCATGGTTCAGACCAGATATCAAGACCATACATGGGAATACATTAGTGAATTGTATTGCAAAGTGTTTGAATCTGCTTACAAAATCTGTGTTTTTGAAATGAAAAAAAAAAAAAAAAATGCTGTTAAAGTATGTGCATGTAATACTGACAAGCAAAAAAAATCAGTGTAAATTTCTGTATAATTTTATTAGGAGATATTTTTGTCACCACAAATATTCAGTGATGCATTCTAGTAATCTGAAGTTTAGGCCTTAAATGTTGTAAATACAATTTTGACAGGTCTTAAAAATTGATTGCATTATGATGTTAATGTTACTTTTATAAAGTTGTATTAACTTCAGTGTTGCTTTTAAATGTGTTTTTGCTAAACATCTGTATTGATCGTGCTGAAATAGCTACAAATGAAACTAACATGGAATGAAGAACCACATCAATGACTTTAAAGTGTGGAAAAGACAAGACGTGATTTGGATTGGCAGATTTTGTTGAAAGATTAATAAATATAAATTAATAAGATTAATCAACACATTTTTGCTACTATGAACATGAAAATCTGCAGAACTCTGATTTTAGTATCTGCACAATAGCTGCTGATGGTGAGCTGTATATAATACAATCTGATGTTTTAGTCAAAAATGATAAACACCTTAAAATGAACAACAAATTCACAAATAATGGCATGTAATAAAGGATTTCTATTTTTCAAACATTGTACTTAATTCTTTAAGCACACATATTTACAAGTTTCATATGCACAAACTGACAAAGTGTCAACGAGGGAGAAACAGCCCTTGCTAAAACAAAGATTCCCCATTTATTAAAGATTACATCTTTCCCTCGGCAACAAAACAACACAGCGCTGAAAAGTATAATATAAATAGAAATAAATTAGAAGAGTGACAACGACTGCTTTTGTCTGACAGAGTGGAATGACCAGCTCCTATAAAGTGACCCACCAGAAAAGCAAAAAGAGCATAAAAGTGCAAAACCTGTCACCAGAACATTCTTTTGTTTTTAACAATAAACAAAGAGACTCACAGGTTCTATGTGAGCCAAATACAGGAAACCATCCCACAGTGTTTGTTAGATGTGCTTTTTCCCATTTTCCTGTACATGCTTTGCCTGCTCCTCCATCTTCTTATCATTTTCAGCCTTGAAAAGTGCTTGGATATCAACCATGGCTTTCCAAAGGTTCTGACCAAACCGTTGTGAGTCCTGCAGGTCACGCAGAAAGAGGGACAAACAAAAATAGTGTTGAATATTGAAAGATTGCATAAATCAGTGATTCCCAACCTAAACTGACCACCCATGACTAATTGACATATTTTATAGATACGTCATATTATATTTAATGCATAACAATGACTCTTGGCCATTCTTTTATTAGTTCTTTTGTCGTTTTAACTGTGTACTTTTCTAATACAGGACAAGTCTGTATAGGTCTGTGAATATAGCTTGTGTTCAGGTGTTCACTGTGGCCTTATCCAAATCTTTAATTTATGTGTTAAATAATAATCTAAATTTTTACAGATCTAAGTTTTTTACAGAAATGAATAAAAAGCTGAAATATAGGCCTATTTCACACCTGAGGGGCTCGTGACTCCCTATGAAGCTTAAACAGTCTATGGATGGATCTATAAATATGCACTGCTCTCATTGTGTGCTCTTACCGTTGTAGGGCAGGAGAACTTGCTGGAGATGTGGAATGTGATGAGGTTTTCCCCGACAATTATGTAAGAGACACCATAACCGTCATCAGCCACCTGATGGGAGGAGATAAGACATGCTGTTATATTACTGTACAAAACTGGGCCAGAATGACAGGGTGAAACATCATGGCTCCATAAAACAGTTTAACTCACAGGGCCAAATCCACCACCAGCACCCACATATTTGGGGAACTTGTTGATGTCAACTAAATTGAGCTGCTGCTGTGGAGTCTGGCTGGTTGACAGCTTCCAGGGCTCTAAAAGCACCTAGAGGCAAAAACATTAAATGTTGTATTGAAAATGGCAAAGTAGAGAGGAGAAAGACTGTGATAGGTAGGTTATATGAAAACAATGATAAATGATTATAGTTCTAACCTTCTTAAGAAATGGTGCATCAACACCAAGGTACTTGGACACGATGTAGAGACAGAAAAGGTGACGGTCGATACCAGAACCAGTCATGGCCAGACGATACATGTTTTGATGCTTATCTGCAGCCTTCCGAAACAGGGTGAGTCTCTGGGCATTCTGATCACAATAACAAACAACACAAAATAATAGCATCCAGGCACACACACACACACACATAACATTAATATTATATCAGAATTACCTTATTTCTGTTAAGGTAAGTGTCAGTTTAAAGGATCAGTCTATAGGATGAAGTGGCATCTAGGGTGGGGTTGTAGATTGCAACCAAATGAATAGTGTTTGCCTCACCCTCCCCCTCCAAATGTGTAGCATGAAAGTAAATAACAAGCAAGTCTGTCATTTCAAATCAATCACAAACTTATGTGATCTGTAGGAAATGTGCTGTACTTGCTGTATATAATTATATTGCTATATTTATATCACCAAAGTTTTATCTCTATTTGCTTCTTTGATCAAATGGTTATCTGGCTAGGATTAATATAATGAACTGTTATTCAATGAACTAATTATTAAATAAATGGATTTTCAATTGGTTATTTGGCAAAATTATCATTAATGTTTTCACAAAATTAATTATATTCATTCATGAATTAATATGATAAATGTATATTTTATAGTGAAGAATGTATTACTGTTACATTTGAACGTATTAATGTAAAAGTTTTTTCTTTTTTCATTTTTTCATTTGTTACATTCCTTTTTTCAAATGAGATATCCTATATAATGTTGCTTCCAAAAAGGCACTTAAGACTTTCTTCCAAATACAAAAAGATAGAAAAATATATTTTTTCAATAAATGTCAAAATATGGTCCATTATTTAAGATGTTTTAAGATTGAATTTATTAAAGAAAGTCAGGACAAAGAATTATATTTTTTTTTATGTTGGCTCTGCTGTAAAGTTGGTCAAAGGTTACTTATGTCCCTCTGTTTCTCAACATATGAATATTATATTCCCATTTATGCTGTAATAATGTGAATAGAACCCTCTAAGTCATACACATTGGACTGTTAAGGCGAGTGTCATGTTAACCCTGCCAGACCATCAGGGAGTTCAGGGTCCAGGGCACTGACGTGCAGAGACACATGGTCTCTAGGTCTTGGTGACCAAGTCCTAAGCAGCACAATGTGACCTTTCACAGCTTGCCCTCTCAAAAGGTGACCTGTACACTTACAGGAAGTGCGTACATACAGATCATGTAACTGAAAACAAACAATTTTGACACAAGTAATGTCCAAAGTCTAATTACCCTGCAGAGGTAAAGGGTTTTAATGCCTTCAACCCCACTGGACCCACCAATGAATCCACTATTAACATTTGTTCAAACCTACAGAACTTAACATAACTCTTTGGTTTGTGTTGTGTTTCCCTGATTTATTTGAAGTGTTTCTTTCTTTTTTTCTAAAGATTGTTTTTTGGGCATTTTTGACAGATATGACAGGAAAGAGGGTAGAAAGAGAGAGAGGATGACACGGGCACAGGTCGCTGTCAAACTAGCAGCCACTGCAGAAGGCTGATTGCCTGAGCACATGGGGTGCATGCTCTACCAACTGAGCCCCCCATATTTTAAGTGTTTCTGTGTGTTTGTGAATTCTGCTTACCGTTGCACATGCATCCTCCATGGCTCTGACAAATGCAACAGCCTCAGAAGTGCAGGCGCGCACCGTCTCTGTCCGTCCGTCTCTGAACATTCGAGTCATTGATGACTCGTATGTCAGACAGAACACTCCCTGATCCTGTAGAGCAGATGGATTGAAGATTTAATGATGGTGGATGATACAGTTAAACATTTAAAAGACAACAGTGAGCAGTAACGTTAGTAATGTCATTCCAGAGACAGGACGGTGGATGGTAGTCTCCCTACCCTGAACTGTGCCAGCTGCAGGGCCAACTGAATGAAGGCATCAGGGCTGGTTCTGCACTTCTTGATCAGCCCTTTCCCAAACAAATTAAACAGACAGCAATTGAAGTCCACGTCATCTGCTAACTGTTTCGCTGATAGGTATGAAGTCTCAATGGTCTCTTGACACTGAGAGGAATACAGACAGATATCCTGATTAGTTTTGTGGTGGAAAGACAGATAAAATACCCTCAACCCCTTGTTTTTATTACTCTTCAGGCATAAAAATATCATTTTTGTTGCAAAAACAAGTTACATTATAATAAGATAAAGCAATGGATTTACAGCCAGAACGTTAATTCAGATGAAGTACTTTCAATAACCAAGTCAGCAGCCATTTTGACATAGTGGGGTAAATACAGGTGTTACCAAAGATAGTATATAAGATTAAGTTCCATTCAGATCAGACAAAATCAGGGTGCTGCTACTCACTACTTGCTGCTTGATTATTTGCATTTGCATTTGCAACATCTGTGTTTACCCTGCTATTTCAAATCAATATGGCTGCAGTGAACAAGGTCTGTTGGCAAGATATGCCTGAGCTGCTCAGCATTTCTTGTCTGACTTCAGCCATCTTGGTTGCAAGAAATTTGTGTTGCACTTACAACAACTGACCAATGGGTGGCAGTATGTGGACGATGTGCTACTGTCTGCTGTGGTGAGTGGTGTGCAACTATACAATCAAAACCCATGCATATACAAGAAAACTGCTTTTGAGTAGCTGTCCACTGTTGTATACACTATGCATGAAAAGTTCAGATGCATAATATGTAAATTCTGCCACAAGGAGTCTCTCACAGTAAAACAATAACAAAAAACATAGTGCGATGTTGTTGTGAAATAGTGTGGGATCATTGGAGTTGTTGAGTTGAGTTGGACGAGGTAACATTAAAGTTTTATTCACGTTATGTTTAGTCATGCTTGCTGTCCTTCCTCACTCTCTGATATCCCATGATTTTCTAGAAGTTATATCAACTAACGATTACAGCAACAGCTTGCAAGACATGCACCATTACTGTCACTAAATTACAGATTTTTTTTGTGTTTGAACATTGCTGGAAACATTTGGGATAATGTAAGTACACAACTCAACAAAATACAATATATAAGATATGTCTAGCATTGTTTGATATTTTAATGCAGAAATGTGACATATTATGGCTTTAAATACCAGTCAGCTAGGTCACCGGCAATAAATGGTGTGAGGCTCTACTGTTTCTACTGTACCTCCTTTGGAATCTGCCACTGTAGTCGAGTGGGAGGAGGAAGGCCTTTGTTCACATCCCCTTTACAGTGCCCCTCCTCTGTGTAGCCAAGATGGAAGCAGTCTGTTGCGAGGACATACTACAAAGGAAAAACATGACAGCTGAAGACATCCACAATCTTTGAGTCATTGTTTTGAAATACAGTATATCAGCACACATTGTATACCTCCCACATATGTCCTACAATTGGTGCATCAGCCCAAGAATGCTCAGTATTTATGCCCATTTTACCATTTGGATAAGAGATCAAGGTGAAAGACTTGTCAAACCACCTGTGAAAAACGAAAGAACAAGATTTTTTCAGGCAAACAAACCACTAAAAGTCTGAACAGCCAATATCAGAGACCTTCCCTTGACTTCTCTGCCTACCTGTCATAACATTTTCCATGAAGCAGTGATTTGGCGTAACTGTCAAGTGAGCCGGTCTTTGCAGGGTCATAACCCTGCGGCTCGTCATCTAGTGTCAGGAAGAAGGCAGCTGACTCAATGGTGTCCAGGGACACTTTGTTTACTCCCTGGCTGAAATATTTAATCCGAGCCCGAGCCCATGGAACTCTAGAAGAGGGGATGCCAGAGTGAGACAATTTATCATCTTTTTTTTTCATGTGTATGCTTGTCCTGTCCATGCGTGGTTATATACCTGTTTCCTGCAGTCAGGGCAGCTAATTTGAGTTCTCCTGACTGAGGTTCAGATGTGTCATTGAGGATCCTTTGAAACTGTGTCTCAAGTTCACTGGGCAAGAGGTGGCGCCCTCCGGTGTACAGCCACACTTGGAAGAAACGACCCTTGTGGTAGACAACCAGGTGCTTACGGTCAGTCAGGTGCTGCACAATATCTGCAGGGAACCAGGATGGGTGAGCAGACAAAGGATAAGAGGAAACTTGCAGATAGTAAATCTGCAGATGGTATAATCGCTTAGGAAGTGACACAAGCCTTATGCACAAACAGATGGATGAATGCTCCACATACCTTAAGTTCAGTTGTTTGAGGGTAAATCAGCACTGGTACATAGTTCTGTCTATTAGTTATGTTGAAGCAGGTATTTCGCTTTAAACAGCTGATGGAAAATATGTGCTGTGACATCCAG
>JAJHUR010084801.1:0-45813 GCA_027495735.1 Lutjanus campechanus
AAAAAAAAAAGCAGTCATAGTAATTTTTAACATGTTTTTCAATCAAAAATAGTAATAATGATGTAGTTGCAGTTGCAGTCAGTCAAAATAATTACATACAGATATTTTTTCAAAATCATTTAGCCATAATGGGAACTAGAGGAGTCTAAAAAAAGACTTAAATCTATAATCCCTTAGTACAATAGTTTTTTTGAAGATTGACTTATCAATTAACCCAGTGGCCTAATAGTTTCAGATGAATGACTGCAATAAATTGGTTGCTGAGCTTGATTTGTGGTGCCAAATCTTTTCAAATAGGGGTAGAATTTTACAGATCACTGAGTTTGGTTGCGTATTATCACGACTTTATTGATACAGATATTGATACAGCCTATTGGTGCTAATACTTATCAATACTAATGTTAATTCTACTCCCAATAATTTAGTGGAAAAAAGACATGAAATGAAAAGGTGCTTACTGACATTTAAGTACTGATCAGTTAGGAAGGAAGCAGTACTGGTTTAGTATTGGACAGTAGTTGACAGCCATCCCTATCTCTGAGTGTCTTCACTGCTTTACAAACACACTTTGTGATTTGAGCTGATAGTATGGTTGTTTATGAGTAGTCTGTACTGTGTAGTGTACTGTACTATAGCTAAAGCTAGAGGACTACATAAGCTACTCAGCAAGACCATGCTTTGTGTTATTACGACTCATATTTGAGACATTCCAGTCAAAACCAGACTCGGAGTCACAGTACTCGTATTGGAAAGAGCCGAGCAGGTCTGGCTATTATTAACAGACATTGAATTGTAAATGAAAAATTGTGACCCTAACATTCAGCATCACAAACACAATCCATGCCTGTCTCCGTCTTCTCCAGCCTTACCATACAAAGTCATGATTAGACATTGTGGGCTTCTGTTAATCTAAATATTAGGCTCTCAGGTCTACTCTACTCATAGCCCATAGTTTCTGCCTGACGATAGAGAGAGGGGTGTTAAAAAAGGATGATGATTACTAGACTCAGCCTTGGTTAAAGGAAAGCAAGCAAGACCTTGTAGGAGTTTCTAAACATCTTGTCAACTCAGCAGTTGTTTTTGTTCATCATGTAACACTTAGTTCATCTGCCACTTACAGTCATCAGCTTTGACTTGAGGCTTTTTCACAACATCAGTATTCGCCCTGACTGCATGCAACAAAGTGGCCTGGACTCACATGTGTAGTCAACTGATTTTTCTCAACTGATAGTGCAGGACAGATATTTATATATATTTATATATCAATTTACTCATCAATTAAAAGAGGGTCCCATAACCACTGCCATATTCAATGCATGAAAGGGACCATTGATTAGAGATGGTACACTGTGGTAAACATAGACAAGTACGTATATCTTACTGACTGAGATGCTTCTTTGACCCCTTTCTGTCTGCTGAATTCAACACGCACTAGTTGGTTTTCTTTTATCATGTTTCATAGTTCTGAGGAGCAGTTTTACTACAGTCTGTTGTCTGTGTCTGCCTGGTTCTTATCAGCTGTGGCGTTCACTGGGTGGAAGCAGACTTTACTTTTATGACCAGCCATTTCTATTGAACAAGTGCAGTCTCCTCCAACGGTCATGCAATCATTCAGCTATTCCTATTGAGTCATTCTCAGCTGTTGTTAGTGTCTCCGTTTACACGCACACTAATTTTATACAATTGATACAGATCATGTAAACATCATATTCTGTTTGGACATTCTTATTATGCCTTTTATAGGCTGGCTTTTTTTTTTTTTATTAAGACATGTGGGATATGCCGGTATTACTCAGGTTATAGGAGCGTTCTTTGAACATGCATATAGTGCATTCATGTGTCTCAGTTGGGGTTTTTACCGCAGCCTGTGACACGTCCTCTTGCCTTTACGGTCAGCTGTGAGCATTGTAGACAAACCAACTAGCCAACAGTTTGCAATAGAAATGCAAATTGCGCTTTTGATATTCAATTAATTGTGCAGCTCTAATGTAAAGGTTATTAATGTTTTCATGCTGAAAAGGTAGTGAGACTTTTCCACCAAGACCATTATCTTCTATTTATTTCCCCGAGAGCTGTTGAAGTAACCAAGGAGTAGAGTAAATAAAGAAAAGCAGATGGGTTTCAGAAGATGTTTCTGGGAGGTGTCCTTCATATTTCATTCAGTTTTCCAAGCTTATCATGCCAGAAATGCCAGTGCCTCCCTAATGCCATTATGTGGCATGCAGGCCTTGGAGACCCCGAATGCCTCCAAATCTGTCAGCTCTCAGCAATTTGCAGCCCTGTGCAGGACGAGCCTCAGAGCGGTAAACAAAGCTGGTCTTCAGGAATGTTGGGGAGGAGCCCTAATAGTGTAGAGAGTCTCTGCAGTTGGTGTTGGTTTCTATTTTATTACGCATTTTGCTGGTTCTGTTGTGTATTGAATGTTTTGTTCGTCTTGCCACAAATTCTTCTTTGTGTCATATGTTAATTAGATCTGTTGATGTATGGAAAAAATCAAAAGAACACAGTTCCCATCTGTTGCCCCTGGCCAGATGTTAAAAGGCAGGCTAAAAATTCCAATAAAAATCACATTATGCTGTGCTGTTTCTGTCAAACTTTTTGCATCTCTCACTACTTCTATCTTTCAGCGTGGCCTTTTTTTATCTGACATTTTTGTCATCCACTCTACCCCCACAGGAGTATGATAACTATCACTGGAGCGCTTATGGGAAACTCGCATGTTAGTTGGTCATTAGGCCGCGTTTCACAGGATGTGGTTGTTTTTGCAAATGCCTGTACCCTCTGGCCCACTGCGCTGCTGCAAACACAGTACACCTTTTCACAGAGTATATACGGTACAGCAGGCCTATTCAATTACTGTTTTAGAAGGGCCAGTTTTGAAAAAAGTAAGGTGCCAAGTGGCTGGATGTTTACATTTCCTATGTCTGACTTGCAAAGTTAGACATAGGAAATGTAAACATTGAAATGTGTAAAACAATGCACCTTTTTAATTTTTTCTCCACTTTCAGGGCTCAACAATAAGGATTGCCCACTTGTCTGGGCCAGGTAAAATACCAATGCAGGGCTAGTTAAGAGAGAATTAAACTATTTTGTTAACCAATTAAACATTAAAGTAATATTTAGTGCACAAATGGCAGCCTGTCAAATAAGGATATTTCCTGATTTTCTTAGTTTATTATCTTATTGAACTGAGAAGCTGGGATAGACATCTTTAACTATTTTCTGGCATTTTAAAGACGTTGCAGCCCTAGATTAAACATGATAATTAACTTCAGTCTTTGTTGTTATTTGACTGTTAATAACTTCTGGCTGGTAGTTTTCAGACCCACTCGACTAATGTCTACAGTACTGAAGCTTTAAAAAAATTATCTATGTGCTCATTCAAGAATTCTGTTCTGTTCCCACCTGAAATTTGGCTTGCGGCAAAACCAGACAACCCTATTTTGTGTGCCTCAGACTTCTTTTTCTTTTTGCCGTGGTATCAAAAGAAGTATAGAGGATATTTTTTTAATGCTAGAAATTAAATCTAAAACTCTGGTATCTTGACAGCCCTAGTCTAAATATAATGGCCTTTTTTATCCATTGCTGCTTGTAAAGTTTGCGAATTAGACTGATAATATCCAACAAGGATGGGCTATTTCTGGAACACATCTGTTGACTTAGCTACTGTCAATGGTGCCTGATTTCCTCTGTATATTTTACTGGGGCAAATACACATAAAGTTGGTCTGACTTTCTAAGTTTGAGGGCTGGGCAGACAGTCAAGGAAGTGTGTCACTGGAGTTGTTGGGAATGGCAAAGATTCAGGAGGAGGCTGTCTGACCAAATATGGAAACACACACACACATACATGTGAACTCACCCACCTCTTTTATCTGTTTTCTCCAGTAGAGGTGTGATCTTAGCTTGGCCTTTTTCTGTAGAAAACATACTTAATAAGAATGTTGACCAACCACCAAGGGTCTTTCCAAGTTGCTGACAAACTAATAGAGGTTTTAATCTTTCTTTAGTTGTGTTATTGGTGTTGTGGTTGCTTGGATGACGTTTAGTAGTTTAGCTCAGTGTGAGGGGCATCATAGGACTGCTTAATGAACCACAGTTATTCCTTTGCATTCTGTGGCAGCTTGAAATGTTGGTCATCTTAGTATTAAAGCCTCTGCTGCTGCTGCTCTGTTACAGTCATTACATGTCTGCTGTTACTATGAGTCACTTTGGATAAGACTGAACACCTCAAGTTATAAATGTGACCATTCTCTCCTTAGTCTCTCCTCAAGCTTCTCCGTCTTCCTCTGTCTCGGTCTGACACAATTCATCAAGATAAACAACAACCTTTGTGCAGGCCTACAACAGCATGAAAGCTTCCAAACCACAGTCAGAAAGCAAGTATGTAGTATGGTGGTTAATAGCAGCTGACGCTAGCTGAGTGTTGGCAAATCATTGCTCCATATATGGAATAGGCAAAATGAGAATCAACTCCTCCCCTCTGCTGCATAACGGTAACTGAGGTATTTCACCTCAGCACCAGGATTGAGCCTCAACAACATTAGCCATGATGGGTGTCAGGAAAACATCAAATAGTACATTTTTAACCTAAGTATGTTCATCCTTGTCTCATTAAATTAAAACTGTTGTTTTCAGAACTCATACAAAGTCTTAAAGGTTTTGGGCAATGCTTGATTTTTAACTGTTAATGTCTTCAAGGTCAGGAATATGTTTGAATTTGGAGGAAGAATAGAAAAGAAATCCTTTGTCACTGTACAGAACACAATGGCAATAAAGGTTAATATGCTTGAATTTGAATACACTCCTTGGAAAAATTTTATTTTCAACATAATGTGTTGTTTTCATCTGCACAATCACTCGTGTAAATTCTTTGAGGCTAATATTTAAAATGAAATAGTCCTGTCATCATATTTGTTATTCATAGCTATAAAGTCCTCTGCTGAGCCCTCTCTCTGGACATTAGTAAGCATTAAATAATCACGATCAAAACATGCAGTCAAAGTTAATATGAACAGCTGGTAAAGTAAACAAAGTGACAATATAGATGATATACATTGATTTGCAGTGAGTGTCTACAGCAGGACTGTTCAATTTGCAGCACATGGGCTGAATTTTTACCCTTTAACAAACTCAGTCCAACCCTTTGATAATTAATAAATATGAAAAAAAAGTATATTATTATGATATATGATATGATATGCATTGGTTAGGTCAATTGTTAAGCACAGAGACAATTATTTTTAAAAGTTTTAACTCAGGCTGTTTAAGCACAGGGGATTTAGGAGAGTCGATGTGAATTAAATAAAGATGTAAAATGCAACATTGTGTTTGTTAAAACACCAATGTACTTGCAATCTAGGCTTACAATGGTGTATTGTTTTTTTTTTTCCTGTACTTGCATGTTTCTTTTCAAAATTGTGAAAACTTATAAAATGGATAAAAGTAAAAAAAAACTCATTTCAGAGATCAGACATAGGGAATGTAATGTCTGGCCCATTGGCACTGTCCTATTTCAAATCTGACCCCTCTAAAAAAGTAATTAAACGGGCCTGGTATTAACACCCTTAAAAGGCTGTATGACCTGTCACCAGGTCATGGGAACCTTTTCAAGGGGGAATTTCTGTGTTAAAGTGTTTAGTACTTACATTTAAGTTTCCACTGTGCAGCTGTGTCACAGGGAAATGTAAATACTGTATCATTTGACAAAGAAACAGTTCTCTGTGCACACATAGTAACTGTGTGGTCACACTTCTCATCTCTCTCCTATATGGATGAAGGTCTTCTTCTTTTAAAGATGTCTCTACAAAATACATACACAATGCATTATTCAACACACACACCACGCATTTTTGTCCACGTTAGCTGCTATAGACACTGATGACAAAGAAGTCTGATTGACTTTTGAAAACTGTATTGAGTATAAATTGTAGATCTGTTTCTGTCATGCTGATGTTCCCCCTGGTTTCTGCAACATTGAGATATTGTTTTTTTGTTTTTTTTGCAGATGGATCTACGGTTACTTTTAATAGCAACATTATCAGCAGTCCTTGGTAGCAGCTGGGCACAGCAAGGTAAGAACAAGGACGTGTGTCATAAACTTGTTCAAATTTTTCTCAGTTTTTCTTATCTCAACTGTTAATTATTAGCTAGCCCAAAGTGTAGCACATTTCCAGCTCTGTTAACAGACCCGTCAGTGCAATACAATCACCTTGGTATTCATTATTATACTTAATGTGTATGTTGATAATCATAGTTTGACTTGCTCATGTGTCATGCTCTGTGAATTTGGGCCAGATGTTGCCCTCTATTGTCTTAGGCTTCGGGGGCCTCTTCACAGAAACATTTCTGAACTGCTTGTCCAATCTTTACTTAAAGTTACTACAAGGATTTTTCAAGTAAACTGGGTCAGATTCTCCTTGAAATAGGGATGTGAATAATTAATTGATTAATGTCTGTTAAGAATTTAACCTATTAAAAATGTATTAATCTATAGTTAATCAATAGTCTAGAAATGGCAGTAATTGAGCCTCATGTGACATTGTTTTGTTTGGCAGAGGCATTCATTGAATAGCTTAAATGTATAAGAGAAAAAAACGAGAACAAATTTGTGAAAAAAGGGTGTCTTTATACACATAAACACAAATGTGTGTTTAGATTTACCCAGGCAAAGTTACTCTGAGTAGTACATTAGCCAGTTAAAAAGAAGGAGGACATTTTTATTAAGATAAATTTATTTTTGATGTTATATTTTGTGGTTATTGTAGTAGAAACACTACTGCTTTTGTCCACAGGGGCCTCCAAAGACTGCCAGTATCCTGTCTAACTTAACTTCACGCTAGCTTGCTATAGGCTAATGAAAGAAGAAAAGCTGGGTGTTCATTTTTAGCTTTGTATTGGAACATCAATAGTCTTGGTAGAGAAGAGAAAAAAAAACACCCTTTGTGGGACATTTTCTTGCCATTTATGATAAAGATTTTAATGGATACATCATATCAATCAAATTCTAAATTAATTGGCTTGGCAGTCGATAATCTATTAATACATGGACCTAGAAATTTAAAGCATCATCATACGGTTTGAGTCGCCTGTGAATCATAATATTTCAGTGTTCATATTGTTCCCCATAATTGTCATGGTCATACCAACCTAACAACAGTGGTGTTGCCATTTTTAAGAGTTATTTTGAATTTAGGACAATTCTGTAATAGCTCCAGATTTTTTTTTTATTAACTGCAGTTAGGAAGCATGTTTCTGTAATACCACAAATCCTGAATGTCATATCAAACTGAGATCAGATAGGGTTTTAGATGTAAGAAGGTTCTGTAGCGAGGCCCCAGTTTCCTAAGCAAAATGAAATACAGCAGTGCTTTTATCCACTTCACTCCTCAACTCTTGTATTTCTTCATTCATGGTTTAATGACTATGTGGATCCAGCTAGCCAGGATGTTCTTTTTTTTACAAGGTGAAGTCATCACTTGGTGAGCTGCCTGGAGCTTTTCTCAGCATGACTCAGTTTTCTGAACTGGGAATGGGTTGTGATTCGCAGCCAAGAACCAAAGCTGGTTCGAGTTAGTGAACTAATGGAAATTCTGTTTTGTCATCTTGGCTAAAAGGAACTTGTGTTGTCTCTTTCAGAGGGAAGCACATGTATCAAGGCGAACGCACAGTCGTGTGGGGAATGCATCCAGGTGGCTGAGTCGTGTGGATGGTGCTCAGATGAAGTAAGTTGAATCACTATGGCTACCAGCAAAGTATTTTATCATATGAATAAAAAAAAAGAAATATAAGACCTTTAACTGTGGGTGTGGCGCATTCAGAGTTTCCCCTGTGGTTTGTGTGGCAGCGCAGCTAAATGGTTGAATTGCACAAAAACAGCTAACAAACACAGCTGGTAGTCATGATTCTGTGATTGGAATAATGCAATCTAATAAATATAAAGAATAAATTGTAACGATGTCAACTTTGGCGGTTCAGACATTTCAAAACGTCTGCATGCAGCAGACTGGACTCGCTTGGATCTGTTCAAATCAAACAAATACGATCCAAAGATATTATGATTTAAGTAACAAAATATTAGAGTATTTTTGATGATTTTTTTAAATTTGTGTTCATCATTGAAAAAGGGAGGCAGGGTTAAAAAAAATAAGAGAATGTTTTTCTTTACTTCCTTACATTCATTTTGTAATCTTTACTATTTATACAAATGGATACATCTATAGATAAACATGCACATAAACCAAACCATGGGTACATAGAGAACAAATGCAGAGTAGTACTAGAGAGCTCAGAGATTGAAAAGACTTCCTCTTTCCAGCCTTTTGACCAAAGGCAAGTAAACCACAACTACTCCATTAATTTTAAACATGAGTCCTGTTGCTTCTTCTCTCACAGTGGAAACTTTGGTTGAATAATCCTGTTTAATTAGAAGTTGTCTGTACCCAAAGCAAGTATTCTTGCTGTAGTGGCGATACACTACTGAGTGAACAGACCACAGTACAGGAAAATAGTGATTTATGGGAGTGCGAAGTTAATATGAAATGTTTGCTCACTCCTTCACAGAAAGTCAGCGTGGATGCTACAAAGTGTAGGGCAAACAAATGATAAATATGATAGAATTCTATGTCAGGCTGTGCAGCAAATGTTCAGGAAGATTTTTTTTTCTATGTCAAGTCAAATTTGTTGCCGTGAACAACATATTTAGCCTCTTTAGCTTCACTGTGTTGAGAAGAGGCAGTAATTTGTGTCATGTTTGTACTCTGATATGTACTATATGAGTATGAGACCCCTGTTCTATTATAATCACTTCAAACACACTTTAATCAGTGTGAGAAACCAAGCCTAAGTTGGACAATAGTTGCATGAACAGTTTGACAGTTTAGTGTCACACATTTTTAGGTTACTTGACTGTTGTTGATAAGTAAAATGTGCAATGAATGTTTTAACCTATTTTGTTGTCATATCCCCACCACTAATTATTTCTGTTGTGTTTATCAGAAAATCCCCAAATATCATCTCATTACTTTTATAAAGATTGTACCAATTGATGTCTTTGTCCAAACTGGCAATGATTGGTTAGCCAAGCCTTGTGAATCAGCACTTCCTCTGAAACTGTTCACCAGTGTGACCTTAGTGAAAGAGAAAGAAGAATTGAGTATTTGAATCAGTTTGGCATATGTCAAGACAGAGCTGCATTCCTGTTTAATCTTGCATGTACTTCTCTATCAGACTGCTGACTGATATATCCACCCCTGAGCTGATGAAATCACAGCATGACTGCAGTTTTTACTGCGGTCACTGAAGTACATATGGTTTAATCTTCTCATATGGGACATTTGATGTTTAAAGTCAACCAAAAATCATCACACTCGGAAACAACTCTCTAGGCGCTCCATAAGCAAAGTGTTTGGCACCCTTACAGTCTGACTTCACTGCATGAACCACAGCTGTGAATGCTGTTTATACTGCCCACTGCTGACAACATCATGTATATTATTTCCTGTGTGATTGAGATTGATTGATATTTTCTCACCTACTCTGATTCCCCCCCCCGTAGCTTTAATCTTCTTCAGACAAAAAGTGTCTAATTCCTGTGGTTCTCAAACTTTCTAATAGATCTGATCTGATGTGTACACTGAGATGCAGGGGTGGGGGGAAAAAAGGGCCTCTGTAAGTCATGTGGTTTTGAAAGAATTAGGTCAAAGCACTATTTCTGTTTTTGACTGAGTTCATTGTCTCAAGTTCTCCTCCACTATGCCTTGTGGGATATCATGCGCATCCAATCTATATTCTGAGCCAGGCTTCCCAGTCATCTGTTTCCCCTTGTCTCCTGCTGCCTAAGAACAATGGCCTAAAAAACCAGACACTTAAAGTACAGTGGATCGATTCCAGTGGCCTCAGTGGTTGAGAATGCTATTTGACTTCATGTCAGAGGTCCTTAAAAATGTATCTGCAGCAGATAATAGTGAGTTTATTTGTTGAAAAGACAGAACAAACCACTATATCTAGCACCATTTATTTTTACAAGATCTTCACTGAACAAGTCAACAAGGCTGTAAATGTTATAAAGTGACATATTAAAGGGTTTTATACTCTGGGTTTTTTGAAGTGGGGTTGTATGAGGTGCTTATCATCGGTGTATTATCTACAATAGATGGCAGTCGGCACACCACCAGTTTGGAGAAGCAGCAGGAAAACCATGTAGAAAGCTAAGCGATGTACTGTTGTGGACAGGGTCAGCAGTAGAGCACTGTACTGGTTAACTGAATAATCAATTATTAATCGATTACTAAGTTCATTGTCAGCTATTTGGCTAATTGTTTTCTAATATTGTTAGAAAAAAAGTCTAAATTTTCTGATTCCAGCTTCTTCAATGTGAATTTTTTCTAAAGTCTTTACTTCTTTATGACAGTAAGCTGAATAAAAATAAATATTTTTGAGTTGTGGACAAAACATGACATTTGTGGACACACTGGTATTTTACACATGAAACAACTAATCTTTTGATCGACAAAATAATCGACAGATCAATTGACTATGAAAATAATCATTAGTTGCAACCCTAACAGCAAAATGCATTTTAGCTACCAAAAAACAATCAGGTTCTGTTTAAGTGTATGCTATATTTAGAATATTTTCAGCACATTACTAAGCTGTCAGATGACTTGTTCTGCTGGGAAACCGCTATCTGTAAAATAAATATTATTTATGATGTTAGACACAACTTTGATTCAAAATAATCCTCACAAATACTTCTGCTGTTTCTTAGAACTTCCTGAGTGTGGGTGAGCCCAAGTCAGCTCGCTGTGATGATCTGGAGTCCCTGAAGAAGAGAAATTGTGATGTTGCCAGAATTGAGAATCCACGTGGAAGCATCACCATCAATAAGAACAAACCTGTGACCAACCGCAAGAAGGACGTGGCTGAGAAGCTGAAACCTGAACAGATCACCCAGATCCAGCCCCAGAAACTCACCCTGACACTCAGATCTGGTAAATAGTCAACATGTGTGTTTTGGCAGAGCGGGAGAAAAACGTTGAAACTGCTGTCAAATGGGGAAATAAATAAATAAATAAATAAATATATATATATATATATATATATATATAGTTTGAAGAGATAACAACTTACCTGAAAATATAGATGAGAGAGAAGGCTTACACTACTTCAACAGATAGCCAATGACGGGCATTTCATCTCACACACACTCTTGACTGACCAGCGTTTACATAACGGATTCCACATGGAATTACAACACTATGTACAGTAATAGATGAGAATGAGAAGTAAAACGCATTTTAAATTTAGATACAAATTGAATAATTGGGGTCTACAGTGAAAAGAAATATAAATAATATCTACATTATATTCTCTACCTAATGGAGAGAAGAGGAAATACAACATTATATGTAAAACTAAAGTCAGAAAGTTTGTTACACCCAAAATTAAATGTAGACCATTCTCATGTATTTTGTCTTTGTCCTGAAATTGTATAGTTTTGGGGAAATGTTTATTCGGTTATTATCAAAATTCTGGGCTATGATATATACCTATATCATGAATAATACTGTACTCTCGTTATATGACAAGAGATATTGTGTTAAGAGAAGACAGATATTTGATCTAAGTCTTGTTAGCAGTTTGTAAAAGGTCCTCATGAAGAGATGATGCATGGCAGAAACAAAAAACACAAGATGAATGGCCAGCTGAAAATTGTGAATGAAATATGTTAAGGAGCAGTTGACTCATAGGTTAAGAGTTTGGAAGGACCAGTGTGTGATACATTCAGTTGTCCATCTCAGTCTGCGAAACATAAACAGGTTGAAATGTAACTTTTTTTTTTTTGCTGTTGTCATAATTTCTTCAATTTCACTAAAAATGATCATTTTTCCCTTAAGGTGAGCCCCAGACTTTTGAGCTGAAATTCAAGCGTGCTGAGGACTACCCCATCGACCTGTATTACCTTATGGACCTGTCCTTCTCCATGAAAGATGATTTGGAAAATGTCAAAAACCTTGGCACTGACCTCATGAGGGAAATGCAGGAGATTACCTCAGACTTCAGGATCGGTAAGGAAAGCTCCACTCCCGATAGAAGGATGATAATCAACAGAAAAGCTGTAGTGTTAACAGTACAGCTTTTTATATAAAATGTTTGTTATTGCAAAAAATTTTACGAACCCAAACAAAATGGTGTTCTCTTTCTAGGTTTCGGCTCATTTGTGGAGAAGACTGTCATGCCTTACATCAGCACCACGCCAGCCAGGCTCATCAACCCCTGCACAGGGAACCAGAACTGCACCAGCCCCTTCAGCTACAAGAATGTCCTAAAGCTGACCGACAAGGGAGATGAGTTCAATCGTTTGGTCAGTCAGCAGCAGATCTCAGGAAACCTCGACTCTCCAGAGGGCGGCTTCGATGCCATCATGCAGGTTGCTGTCTGTGAGGTATGAAGTTGTTTTTTTAGTGGTTGCTTGTTCTGCTATTTAACGATTTCTAGACAAGAGTGTGTTGTAAATGTGTAAAATATTCATGAGAAAACTCTTTGTCTTCCCCAGGAGCAAATTGGTTGGAGGAACGTGACGCGTCTGCTGGTGTTTTCCACCGATGCTGGTTTCCACTTTGCTGGTGATGGCAAACTGGGCGGCATCGTCCTGCCCAATGATGGGAAGTGTCACCTGGAGAACAACATGTACACCATGAGCCACTACTATGTATGTAGTTTATCATTTATTTAACATGCATAATGTATCCAGGGAGAGCTGACTGAGCATGTGTGCTGCTTTCAGCTTGACTTCCTTTTACTAACTGTATCCATTTCTTATTGATGTTCAGAGTTGTTTCTTTTCCACATTTGTCCACACAGTCTTGGGCAGGGTCTAAAATTAACACTCGCCAAGCACAAAATGTGGGTAAATTTTGGGTTTGGAGGAAAAATAAATTGGGGTCATCACTGGCCACGTGGCCGGTAAATAATCAGGAATCACAGGGTAGCGGCTGAGACTAATGTGACCCTCGTCATCAACATGATCTGTCATGACGTCAGCAATTTGGCACTTTCTGTACAATGTTCGCCTTTGTTTATAATAAACAGTTTTATGTTATTAGAGACGTAGCAATAATTTCCCTGCATTAAGCCACTAAAAAAAACATGAAGATGAGGCAAATAAGACACAAAGGTTGATGTTTTTCCAAGAGGTGGCATCTGACTGACACAGGAGCCCAGAGGTCATGGCTAACATGAAATTCAAAACCACAGTTTGTAGCGCAGTGTTTGTCACCATCGTGCAAAAGACAAAAAGAATTCAATTCAGTTTTTTTTTTAACTCAAATAATGCATAATGCAGTTTTATGGCTGGTTAAAAAAAATTGTTGGCTGGTAAAGTTAATTTTGGACCCTGGTCTGGGATTTGAAATGCCAACTGAATTCTTTTATTCATAATTATGTGTGTTTGTTGTTGTATCATTTGACAGGACTACCCCTCCATCGCCCATTTGGTTCAGAAACTGAGTGACCACAACATCCAAACCATCTTTGCCGTTACTGAGGAATTCCAGCCTGTTTACAAGGTGAACTTGGTGTTTCCTGTACATTGTGCTTGTAAAATTCAACTCTCATGAAAATATTGACTTTTTGTATCACATCATATAAATCTAAAAAAAAAAATGTATTTATTACTTGTTCACTCTGTTCACTTGTTCACTCTGTTTTTGCCTTCAACCTTTGTGTCTCTTTCAGGAACTGAAAAATCTTATTCCTAAATCAGCTGTTGGCACGCTGTCCTCCAACTCCAGCAACGTGATCAAACTTATTATTGATGCTTACAATGTGAGTCAAACTGCACAGACTTCACATGACACCTGTAAAAAAAGATTGCAATAAATCACCACAAGAGGTCATGTACGAGGGATGAGCAAGTACGCCATTATCTATATCTGCATCTGTTCAGCCAACTAAATGATCTGTATTTGTATTTAAACCAGATGTGGACAGTGCTTAAACTGGAAGTGGGCTGGACTAACTGGAAGTTGTTAATTTAAGCCCTAAACTGGGTTGATCAGAAGTTATATTTATTATTTATTAGAACTCGCACTTTTACATTATCTGTATCAGACACTCGTTTTTGAGTACTCGCTAAACCCTATCATATACTTGCAAGTGTTTTCTGAAGACAGATGATTAATAGACAATTAAAATTGGACAAACTTAAGGCAGTACTCCTGTGACTACTTTTACTTGGTGTTAAATACTATGCACACATTTTGGTTACATTAACCATGTCGCTGTATTAATGAGACCAAGCAGTTTAAAGTCTCTTGCACAGTAGAAGGATAAGGCTTGTATTCACTGGCTGATTTATCAGCATCTTTTTACACACAAAGGTGCACTGTTGTCACCTCAAACTGGAGCCTGTAGTGACTGTTTGATCTCTCTTGTTTTTTGAACAGTCTTTGTCATCTGAGGTGATTCTGGAAAACGGCCGGCTGCCTGAGGGAGTTTCCATCACCTATAAGTCCATCTGTAAGAACGGTGTGGAGGGAACAGGAGAGAACGGCAGGAAGTGCTCCAATATCTCCATTGGAGACGAGGTAGATATGATACTTTTTGCAGCAATTTGTTTCCATATGTTAAAATGATACAACTCTGAAAAAACGACTTCTCAACTCATGGAAAACCCAGAAAGCACTGTAGAAAAAGCATTTAGACAGTAGTGTTGTTTTATAGCCTGGATGTCCTGTTTCTGGGGTGTGAAGCTGGTAAACAACTATGTCTCCTACTGTTTGGGGGAATTGGCTGTTCTGAAAAGAGACACAAAGGAAAAAACACATTTTAAAAAAAAGTCTTTATAGTTTCCCAGTCATCCACCTTCATAGTTTTAATGGCTCTAAAATTTCTTCTCGTTTCCAGGTGTCTTTCAAGATCTCCATTGAATCCCAGAAGTGTCCATCGCACGGCAAGACTGAGACCATTAAAATTAAACCACTGGGCTTCACTGAGGAGGTCGAGATCGTTCTGAACTTTATCTGTGACTGTCAGTGTGCCTCAGAAGGAGAGCCCAACAGCGAGAAGTGCCACGAGGGCAACGGCACCTTCGAGTGTGGAGCCTGCAAGTGAGTATCAGTGCTGCTGAACTGTGTACCACAAAGCCTTAAAGGTGTGTGGGTTTTTACTTTCAACCACAACTGTACCTCTTTAACCTGAAAAGGGATCTGCTTATTAAAAAATACCAGTTGCATTTGATGAATTGAATAAAAAGCTATTTGATTTATGGGCTTCCATAGTAGAAGAGGAGGGAGAAATGTATGTAGTGTACCTTTTTTTTGTTCTGTTGAATTACACACTACTCATAATGTTCAACTTTTGATGACACGTTATTACTGAAAAGGTTAACCTCATGTTTTCTGTGTCAGGTGTAATGAAGGACGTATTGGGCGTCTTTGCGAGTGCAGCAAAGACGAAGTGCGGACGGAGGACCTGGACGCCAACTGCCGAAAAGACAACGGTACAGATATCTGCAGTAACAATGGTGACTGCGTCTGCGGCACCTGCGAATGCAAGAAGCGTGAGAATCCTGCAGAAATCTATAGTGGCAAGTACTGCGAGTGTGACAACTTCAACTGTGACCGCTCCAACAACAAGCTCTGCGGAGGTGAGGATTGTAGAAATAAAATAATTTAAAAAAACTAAAACCAGTTTCATTCTAAACTCTGTGGTAACTCTTATTGTCTGTACTTTACCAGGACATGGACGCTGTGAATGCAGGAAGTGCATCTGTGATGCCAACTACACCGGCAGCGCCTGCGACTGCTCCCTGGAGACCTCCACCTGTCTTGCCAAGAATGGGCAGATCTGTAACGGCCGCGGTACCTGTGAATGTGGAATCTGCAAATGCACCAATCCCAAATTCCAGGGTCCAACCTGCGAAATCTGTCCCACCTGCCCCGGAGTCTGCGCCGAGCACAAGTGAGTCTGAACCTTGTATGCTTGGCTGGAAATTTAATGTTCAGAAAGGTTAAAATGTCAGATTCCTGCATGTTTAGAGGTTGTATTCTAGATTTGTGAATTGTGATAAAAGTCTCCCTAAAGGCCAGAGAATGTCAGGAAATTTTACAGATAGATGATGTTGCAGTAATGTACTGTTTGTGCAAATGGTTTGCAACCTGTTTCATACATTTAATTATATAAAACATGTTGTTGATATGTGTCACTGAGGTCAGAGGTAATTCTTATTTTGAGGTAAGAATAGTGCTGTTACTTCAAAGCAAGAAGGTCTTGGGTTTGAGACACAAGCATGTCTGTGCACAGTTGTTATATGTGTCCTGTGTGTTTTTATGTGTTTTTTCCAGGCAGGGCTGTTGCTACCATACCATACCAACCACACTGTGGTTGTCTTTTCTGGGAATTTTGGGAGTTTTTGCAGCCTGGGCCCATACTATATTCTACAGTTAACAATCCATAGATACTGTATATTACAGGCAGATTCCACTATATTTTACACATGGTGTATTTAAATTTGATTACTTAAAGGTCAATATACTATTTAAAAAAAGTAAAAATTAATTATCTTCCTGCTACTTTGTATTCGTTGGTGTGTGAATTCTTTAACTATCATGTAGTTCACTTAGATTAGTAACTTTTCACTGCTCATAGGCTACAATGTTTCTCTGCTTTCTACAACTATGCTGGGACTCTGCTGAGTAGAATACAACACAGAAAGTGAATCATCCCTCTGTCTTTGTTTTCACAGAGATTGCGTGCAGTGCCGAGCCTTCGAGGCTGGTGAGAAGAAGGATACATGTGAGCAAGAGTGCAAGTACTTCCAGCTGATCAAGGTGAAGGATCGTGACAAGCTGCCCCAGCCTACAGACCAGAGCTTCCCACTGACTCACTGCAAAGAGCGAGATGCCAACGACTGCTGGTTCTACTACACCTACGCCATCAGGAACGACACCACCAAGGAGGTCTACGTGGTGGAGACACTGGGTATAATTTGACCTACATTTTGTATTGGAAAACAAGATGTCATCATTCTCATATGTCGAATGCAATGCTGTTTAGTCAACTAAAAAGTCATCTGTACTGTGATTAGTAGGTGTCTCTGGAAGATCTTAACTTAAAGGTCTCATATGGAAGGTTTTTTTTTTTAGTTTTTTAGTAGCATAATCAAGCAGGAACAAAAATCTGATTGCCAATGATAGATAGATGATGATCGATGACTAGGCCTCAGGGATACGCACAATACATTTTGGTAACACTAAATGTAAACAGATCTCTGTTTAAGAAACTTCACAGGGTATCTTTTTAATTTACTCGATATTTGATTTCAATTTGTCACCTTAATACTTGAGTGTTAGTAGCAGTAGTAGTGGTGGTAGTCGTAATGGTGGCTGTATGATGAGTTTCTTAAAGGGTAACTTCTGAATTTCAACCTGGACACTATTTTCTCATGGTTGTTTGTCAGAGTGATTTATGGGGACACTGACTGAGACTGCTGCAGCCAGCCGAGGCAAAACTGAGCTGTAGTGTAATTCCTGTGGGCCACTGTGCGCTGTCAAAAGTGGTGTTTGACAACATTATGGAAAGGATTGATACATACTGTACGTTAGACCTTTTTAAAGTTTTGTTTAACCAGAAACAGCTGTTATATCGCTCTCACCAAACCCACCAGACTCTACTTACAGAAACATTCATTTTATTATTGTAGAACACACTTCATTCGGGCTCGACAGAAACGAAATAAAACTCACCAAAAATATCTTGGTTCGTCTTTCCACTGCTCCAACAAACACCATTTCTGGTTGTTAAATCGAAATATACTCGTAATTCACTGTGTTAGATGTGAAAATATTCTGGCTCTACACGCCGTTTATCCCCGCTGCTTCTCTTTTGTCCGACCACCCTCTCACTCCTCTACGGATCTTTTTACATCCAACGCTGTGAATAAAGGGTTTATTTCGACCAAAATTACTGTTTCTGTAAAAGGGAGTTTTGATGAGAACAAAAAAAAACCATCTGTTTTCGGTTAAAGCAATATTCCACTCTTAGATAATCATCCACTCAGTATGTACTCACCATTATGCCGATGTGATGATGGGTGAAGGTCTTCAGTTCTCAAAACAATCCTGGAGTTTTAGAGGAAACAGGGTAGCAGCCTCATCCAGTACAATGGCAGTGAATGGTGACCACGGATAAAACGTTAAAAAAAAGAACACAAAACAAACACAAAATGTTTCCATCCTGCTTGTGTGGTGGCCATAAAAGATGCCATTTACGCCATGTTTTTAGCCGAAATGTCAGCTGTAGCATGTAGCAGGTAGGATGTAAACATGGCGTCGATCTCGCGAGACTTCGTATTCTCTTAATGGACGCACATGTGGCATGTTTACATCCTACCGGCTACATGCTACAGCTGACATTTCGGCTAAAAACATGGTGTAAATGGCATCTTTTGTGGTTAAATTTTAATGTCGTGGCTCGCAGACACTTGGATTACACCACACAAGCAGGATGGAAACATTTTGTGTTTGTTTTGTGTTCTTTTTTTTAACGTTTTATCCGTGGTCACCATTCACTGCCATTGTACTGGATGAGGCTGCAACCCTGTTTCTCCCAAAACTCCAGGATTGTTTTGTGAACTGAAGACCTTCACCCATCATCACATCGGCATAGGGGTAAGTACACATTGAGTGGCTTATTCTGGGAAAGTGGAATATCGCTTTAAACAAAAAGGATCATACTCTTTAAAAATAAGTCTGTCTCTATAGCAGTCCTTTCCATAATGTTATAATATTACGGTCTAGCCTGTCAGTGGCAAAATAGGCACAGGTGGATTATGTTGTTGCTTATTTAAGTTCTGCCGTTTGCAGTGCTCTCCCTCAATATTGGACCACTTTCAAAAATTGTTGTCCCCATTTGCAGTTAGACACAAAAACATGGGGTCTTTTTAATGCTATTTAGTTGCACCGTCTCTTAATACCAAAGTTACTTTGAGGGTACAGTCTGATTTAAATCTGAGACGTGCCTGATTATTTGTTCCCCCTCATTACAAATTTAGTTTTGACAGGTGAAACCAATAGACTATCCACTCAGTCATCCCGATTCAATGAGATACATTTTGTATTTTGAAAGTGTGGACTTTCTTGTCACTTAAGGTGACCGTTATGAATTCAGCAACAAATTTAATTTGTTTTCTGTGCATTCTCTCTGTATTTTTTAGAGTGCCCGGCAGGACCTGACATCATCCCCATTGTGGCAGGTGTGGTAGCGGGCATCGTGCTGATTGGTCTCGCCCTGCTGCTTATCTGGAAACTGCTCATGATCATCCACGACCGCCGAGAGTTCGCCAAGTTTGAGAAGGAGAAGATGAATGCCAAGTGGGACACGGTGAGTCTGGCACACCAGAACACCTGGAGCAATAAGTCATGGGAACTTTTCTGGAGCACAGGCTTTACTTTTTTCCACAGTTCAAATAATGGTTACCTGAAGCCTTCAAGATGGTGTTATTTCAGCTGTAAGATTACAATGTTTACTCGGGGAAATTATAATCTGGTTATCCTTAACTAGGACAATGATTGCGTTAGAATAATTTTTAGATTTTTCAGCTCTTAAACTTTATGGAAAATCATCAAACAAGCCCAGCATGTAAAGAGATTTAAACTTGAGTAATGTGAAAAATCCCTGATCTTAACAACACCTTCAGCTCTGTTGGCCTCAGTCTGTCCTCGATGAACCTCTGTGCAGTTCTGTTTTGTCTTTATCCTCTGAGGGAGCGGCCTTGCCTTCCCCTCAGCTGGCAGTGCTGCCTCTCACTGTTCACATGGTACAACTGCACGACCATAAAAGGCAAAGAAGCAGAGAAAGAGGGTGGACTGCTGGGTGATCTCTGATGGAAAGCTCCACTACTGCTCACTGCATGTGTGAAGTCACAGCAGCAGGGTTTATGGGCTGATGGCAGGAAACAAACGTTCAGCACAGGCAATGAGAAATGTAAAAATAATGTGCTACTTTATTACTTCAGTAGAAGAAAGTCTTGTTTTATACATTGGTATTCTCTCTTAATAAACATGCCATAGCAACATAGTTTGTGCTGACCATCACAGAAACAATTATTTATTATACTAGTTACTATACTTTCTGGCCTTTTCTGCTCTGTGCTCAACATTTTCCTTGAGATTTTTTTGTCTGTCCATTTTATGCTGCTTTTTCCTGCTTCTCTTCATTTCTTTTCCCTCTGTTTTTCCTTTTCCATCTTTCCCTTCTCCATGTTAGCAAGGGAACCCCATTTACAAGAGTCCCATTAACCTGTTCCAGAATCCCAGCTATGGGAATAAAGCCACTGCTCTTTAGGTCAAAGGTTGTATCACCTGTTGGCCTTGTGCGCCTGCATGTTCTTGTGTCTGTGCAGAGTACAGTTTTACTCTTTGACTGAAAGGTTTGGTGACTGCATGGTGTGAAACTGGCATACCTACCCACAGCTGATAACTGTTTGTGACTAAAGCTGGTATAAAATGTGGCCTTTTTCCTTGATGTTGTTGACCAAATTTTCAAAAGAAAAGCTGTAAATAGTAACAGACTAAAAACTAACTAACAATAGTAACAGTGTGTTTTTATTTTAACTTTTTTTCCCTCTTATTTAGATCCTACTCTTTAGGTTTCTGCAGTATATGTCACTGTCCAGTTAAAACTATGCATTTCTGAATTTGGAATCTGAATTTATTAGATCAAATGAAGGATGTTCCTCCTACTTGTAGCTAAATAAGCTATTTGAAAGCACAGAGGTGAGACCAGGCCTTTTTTCATGAAAAGTTGACATTTTGGAGACACGTGCTTTTCACAGGGCAGCAAGTGTATGCAACAGATATACATATTATAAATCTGTTACTATTACATAAGATATTCAAAGGCTCAACTGTCTATTTTGCCAATTAAACCAGGATAAATAGAAAGGTTTGACCTCCATTTTGCAACAAAAGCTTGTCTTGCCAATCTGACTGAAAGGTTTTCCTCACAGTAGTGTAACTAGATCATATAGATCTTCTTGAAAAATTTTACCAAAGAGTAGACACATTTTTTAACCATGTTATAAAAGTTAAAACTCCCTGCCCTGTTCTTTTTGTCACATGGTTTTGGGGACTATGGTGCAGCTGAGTTGTTGGCTGTGCTCTGTACCTCCCTCCTGTACCAGCCACCTCCATCTTAATTACTGTAAACAGCAGTATGTTGGGTATTACATTTCCTTACCGTCATTAGCAGTTAACCATTACTTAACGGACAGCTTTCTGTCTGTGTGAACTGAAGAATGCTGATTTGTGTTGTCTCTACTTTAATGAGATGCTCTAGCCTGGGAACCAGACGAATCTGCTGAGCTCATGTTTTCATTTGCTCTGGCAGATACTTTGTGAATTATTCTGGCGATGCCTGGCTAGAAATGCTTCAAATTCAAATATAAATGTTAAGTTTACAATATACAGTTCAGTTAGGGTTGCCACGTTAACCATGTATAAATGTTGAACAGCTGTGCAGATGCTCCCTGTTTTTATTTATCTTGTAATGTCGTATTAACTCACCCTTCAAATTTTAATCACCTTTTATAGTCATACAGTACGTGAAGCTCACACTAAATGTAAACATTCCCACTGGTTAGTTTTGTCCTGTGAATTTATTCAAACAAGACGACCATGTCCTTACTGTTGGGAAAAAAAAGAGAGAAAGGCAGTGTTACTCTGTGTAATTCTACTATGAAGAGAAATGAGTAGAAAAAAGAAATATGGAGCCTCAAATGTCTGGAAGATGCAGACAGTCTGGTTGGTCTATTCTGCGCTTAGGTTCAGTTTTATATCACAGCAGAGACTCAGGCAAGACTGAAGTATTAGCCACTAAAACAAGCTCACAACAGTTTAGAACAGATCTTTAGACGGCAGCCTCCATGGAACTGCTCCAGTTGCAGACAGACGACCAAAATTTCTGACTTGTCAGAAATCCAGTTAGTTGTCCGAGAGCCAAATTGTTAATCATTCAGGTAATTAATAAGGTGTTGTGACCTCAAAATGCACATCAAACGTGAGCTGGTCTGTTAGAATTAGGCCTGATTCTAAAATTAGTCTATGGCACCTAATTGGGGGCTAAATCGGCCAAATCCGCACAGTGTCTGCCCGGCTTAACCAAATGTTTTCTGCAACAACTACCACCACTGCAGTGTCACCCCCATGGGGCCGATCATTTAAATACTCTGTGCAGATTGTAGTGGTTAAGGATTAGAGGAGAGAGAGTGGCAGTCTGACACTTGACAGTCGACTGCAGCAGTCAGACTCAAGCTGCTAAAACCATGGCAACAGTGTCAGACCCCACTTCATATAACATGTTTGACCAAACTGTTGCCTCCAGCCAGATGGTGGGAACAGTATTGCCACACACTTGTGGGTGGCTTTTCTTGTATGCTATTATAATCTTAAGACCTAATGTTAGGGGGATAGTTTAGATTTTTTGAGGTGGGGTTGTATTAAGTACTTATTTGTAGTCCGTGTATTACCTACTGTACAGTGGATGGCTAACACACCTCCGGTTTGAAGAAGCAAAAAAAAAGTACCAATACAGAAGCTAAGCAAATGTACTGATGTGGACAGGGTCAGCAGTGTCAGTTTAAGTGAACGCTATATTTATAATATTTTAGTTTGCCATCAAACAGCCTTTTCCAACAGGAAACCAGTTGTTGCTGATCTACCACTGCCTCAATTGGTTAGTTTGTTTATCACAAAATAACACAAATGAACTAACCAATCACAGCAGTGGTAGACCAGAAACTTCAGTTTTGTGCAAGGTGAAGTTACACCTGTGGAGTCTGGTTGGTTTGAGGAGAGAGATATTTGGCTTATGTGTAATGTCGGGTTTAGTCACCTTAAAAAAGAAAATCAATATCAGTTTAAGTGTACACTATATTTAAAGTATTTTCACGACTCTAGCCTGCCATAAGACAGCCTTTTTAGGAGACCGCCATTATATAAGCCAAATATCGCTCTCTGCAAAGCCACCAGACTCCTCTGACAAAAAGTCATTTTATCTAGCACAACATGGGAGTTGCTGGTCTACCGCTGCATCACTCGGTTAGTTTGTTTGTGTTATGGTGCGACTTCAGTGAATCCTAACTAATCTTTTAAAACACCAATGTCACACAATAACAAACAAACTAACCAATCAAGACAGCAGTAGACTAGCAACACCCGTGTTCTGTGTGATAAAATTATAACTCATGGAGTTTGGTTGGTTTGGAGAGAGCAATATTTGGCTCATGTAAGGGCCCTTTCCCATCGGAAAAGGATGCCTGATGGCAAGGTAAAGCAGTGAGAATATTCTGAATATAGTGTACACTTATGAGGTACGTAACCAGTTTAACTCTACCTCAAATAATCACAACTATTCCTTTAAAATGTTGATGTTAACTGGTTTTGCATTTGTGTTATTGTTAAATCACAAAATGTTTGACAAGTGCTGTGATTTGTTTAGCTGCTCATAAAGTTTAAGTTATACTTACACTTTTTGTTCTTCTCTGTTTCTCAGGGTGAGAATCCAATCTACAAAAGTGCCGTAACAACTGTCGTCAATCCAAAGTACGAAGGCAAATGATGGAGCTGTGCCTTCATTGTAACAACACTGTATGGAAAAGAATACGGGCTGAATGGATGGGAGGGGCGGGTTTTTATAATGCTCTCACTGTTTGTTTGTTGTTGTAGTCACCAAATGATAGCAAAGCATTTTGCCACTATTTCAATTTGTTTTACTAACATGTTTTTATTTTCTATGCATCTTCTGAAATGTGTACAGTCTGTTGTATAAATGTGGGGTTTTGTTTTTTGAACTTGAGAGAATATGTTGAACTGATTTGTAATTTTTCCGCCACAGGACTGGCAAAGTAACGGAAAGCCTAGCTGTGCCTTTTTTAATAGAACCATCAAGCCATCAGTGTTTTGTTGACGGTTGAATTGGATGTTGATAATGGGCAACAAATGAAGAGTTCCTTTCCAAATAACCATGTGTACAAGGTTGAGAGGGCGACAATCTGTCAGCCAATCAATGTTTCAAAGGTCTTAAGATTGATTTGCTGCCTGAGCAAAGGTCTTATTGTGTCTGTAATCATTTTGACTCTTTATAAACGTCACTGGATTGAAACTCTTCAAATGTAGCACCGGTCGGCAGAGTGTGGTAGCAATGAAATGTGTACAGTATGTTTTGGTTTCTGTGTTAAGCCATATATGTATTTACAGAAGAGGATTGAAGGTGTTTGTATGTTTTTTGAGTGACTTAATCCATCGGAACAATCAATTTTAAATGTAGCTTTGTCTAGAAAAGATCTTTCTAGAGTAAAGGACATCAATGTACAGTAGTCTTTACTGCTTGGCTCCAGGTTTTACTTGCTTAATTTAAAGCCAACTCAGGTCCTTAATAATAATTCTTCACAGCAATGCCAAATACACGTAAACCTGCCTTATTTGCAAACTAAATTTGCTTATATTGAAATGCTTTGTTTTTATTTGTAGCATATGAATTTGGAGAAGAGTCCCACTTTTTTCTACAAGTCAGTAATTCCACCTAACTCTTTTGTGGTGCCTCGATCAAAAATTTTTTTACTGAAAATAAATGGTGATAATGTCGTTTAGTTTTACAGATCAGTGGTAAGGGAATGAACTCTAGATTGCAAGAATTTTGGGGGTTTTGTAAAGAAAAAAAAAGGTTACACCTACCACCATTGTTTTTAAGTGCCTTTTTTTAAATTTCAACACATTCACATTTGCAATTCTGTATTTCTGAAATTATTTATTGAATAAACATGGAAAACAATTTTACCCCTATATTGTAAAAAATATTATTGTGTAATTACTATTTTGTGTATTTGTGCTTCTACTCACTGGTGTGTTCAGTTTGTCTCCATAGCTAGCCTTAGGCCTGTTTTTAATGTTGGTATGTGAACAATTACAGGACATTATCTGCTCTTGTCCATCAACAAAGCTCAGGACAAAATGGCAAAACTGGGGCGGACGTTTAGCTCAGTGGGTAGAGCGTCCGACCCATATATTGAGGCTGTAGTCCTCTGCAGCGGCCGCTGGTTCGACTCCCGCCCTCGGCCCTTTGCTGCGTGTCATCCCCTCTCTCTGCCCCCTTTCCTGTCTGCTCTTCAGCTATCACTGTAAATAAAGGAACAAAAGGCCAAAAAAAAAAACTTTAAAAAAAATAAAAAAAATGGCAAAACTGGTTATTGATTCATGCCTTCCTCATCTTGACAAATGGAAGCAGAGGAAACTGCCACTTAGTCAACCAGATGAATTGTCAGGAGTTAATTTTGTATTTATTCCTGCCTGGCTCTAAACAATTTGTCAAATTGCTGGTTATCTTCTCAAATGGTATTTAAAAGTACCGTAATGTAGAAAGTTTGCTAAATGCTCATGCAAATATTAATGTTTTAATCAGAGCATGGCAAAGGACAGTTCAGTTATGGAGATATCTGCCTTCTCTTGAATATAAAGAAACTAGATGTCACTCTGCTTGTGTTATTCAAAACACCAAAAAATAAATTTGAAAAAATCAACAGCAACACCTTTTTCTAGAAATCATGACTCCGAACTACACCCACCAACCATATCACTGCATTATCTAATTCAGCTGTGGTCATGGAAACACTTGGTATTTAACCTGGGGGCAGTGCTTTATGACCTGTGTCACAGAGTGTTGAGCACCTGATGCGTGTGCTCATTGGCTCTCATTGACACTTATTGAACAACCTAACAAAACCGTAACCTAAAAAGTTGTGTTCCTTAATCTTTGCCTTAACTCCAAGATTCAACATACAAGAGACCTCCTGACTAATTGTAGTGCCCATCTGGATGAAATACCATGTTTTTAGGGTGTTCTGCTGGTAGTATGACAGCTCTGTTGCAGATTCCACCAGTGATGTTTCCATTCCATGCTGTCACAAGCACAAGCCTCTCCTCCATGAGTAGATGCACACTTCCTTCTATGCAGCCATACGGTTGGAGTTAGGTAGAAAGAAAATAGTTCCAACATCAAAATGCTTTCAACATTCTGTGGACTATTCTGTATAACTGGGTCATGATCTCTGTGAAAAGACATTGCTGTTGAGTTTTTCAAATGTACTTTTTGGTGCTTCAAGCACCACAAGTCGCCATCTAGTACCATTATACTGATGAGAAAGCAGACCTCTCTATGGCTGATATCTCCAAGGGTCAGCAATCCACATCAAAACTAAGGAGGAAAGAGTATTTTTGATTTGGGGGTGAACTGTGCCTTTAAGTCGTATTAGTGGTCGATCTCAAAACAGGAACACATTAGGAAGCTTTGTGTTGTGGTGCGTTTGTCTTTATATAACGAACTTGGAGAATACCTCATAATATTATTTTGCTCGTATTTTATCCAGCTGACCCTACATAAACTGAATAACACCAACATAACGTGACACTGAGACGGTAGTGATGCTTCATGCACAATTTGAGGTAGTCCGTCGATGTGTTTTACACGCCCATTTTCATCGCAAAACGCGTAAATTCATACAAAGAGGCAACGATTTGTGGTCAAATTAGTTAGAAGAGGAGGTTTAAGTGTAAACTTAAGTCTGAGCTCCAAAGAACAGACAAATAGATATGAAAATACGACTTTAATCGAGCATAAAAACCAGCTAAAAGCTACAGCTCAGACTTCATCGTGACACTGTCAGCCAATCACGTTTCGCTCCATCCCCAGTGGAGCGTGACGCCACGAGCCCAGGGCTCTCCACAGGTGATTGGTGGCCTCGGCCGTCCAATCAGAGGCCGTGTTTTACAGCAAAGTTGTTAACCCCCAACAGTAGCACTTTGGTTGCCACCTCTCTAGTTTCAGCCTGCTTTACATCGACAGGAAAACACAGACTTTTCATCGAGCGATAAACGCTATTTGACGAGCTGGATATAAAGCGGACAGCGGCTCTTCCTGCCTGCTCACCGTTTGTTTCTTATTTTAAAAGAGAAGAAGAAGAAGTAGCTGTGGACACCGTTCATGTTAGTTGGCTCCCTCTGTGGCTAGCTGCGTCGTGTTGCCTGGCGTTTCTTTTTTTTCTAACTTCTGACTTGCAGAAATGTTGTCCATCTGTCTGTAAACCCCTCGACGGGTGCTGAATGGTCGCCTTGGTGAGTATTTTTCTTGTCATGTTTTGTAACTTGAGTCGACGGTCGTCAGAAAGGCCCATCGTGAACAGTGTTTCTGGCATCAGATGATTTCATACACGCAATCAAATTCCTGGCTGGTCAGCTGGATGCAATTCAGCACTAAAAAGCACAAGTTCCTCATCACTCAGCCAGCTCTCAAAGAAAGGAGACTGTGATATCGATCGATTTAGACAAAATGGATGTTTTTCATTGTGGTAAAGAAAAATCTAGTTCACTGGTTGTTACATTAATGGTAAAATTAGAATGTCGGAAACCTGATCTGGCTCAATTTGGAGAGAAATCACCAGAAGGAGGAGGAGGTGAGGAGAGATGAGGGCTTCAAAGACAATCTGACAAGAAATCATATTGGGATTTCTCATCTTGTCTTTAAATGTAACATTGTTGGATCATGAGCTTAGGGTGTGTGGCTAAACAGTGCCAGGCAGTCCCTGTGGTCTGTCAGGGAACTGCTTGGCCCTGGCCTGCATGGGTCTGACTGGATCCCTCATATCCCCTGCATTATCTTCTGTAACCCACAGTCAGGGTTGGGTCAGATTACTTTGAAGTGTAGTCAATTACTGATACAATTGGGCAATTTTTGTAATTAGTAACACAATCCATTAGATTACTCAATTGGTTGTCAATAGAACTCCAACTAATGATTACTGTCATAACATATTAATCTTCTGATTATTTTCACGATTGTTTAGTCAATGAAATATAAAAAAACGTGAAAATACTTATCACATTTCCCAGACTTAAAAGACCTGACCTTCAGATTCCTTCCAACCGACAGTCCAAAACCCAAAGACTCTTCATTCACTCTTATAAATGCCAAATAAGAGGAAAGCCATGTTTTCACCCAATAAACACGGACCTTTAAGTCTCAGGAACAACTTTTTGAGGAACTAAAAGGTTCCTTCAGCCCATTGTTCTACCACAGTCTAAAGCAGAGCTTTATTAATTAGTTATGAATTGATTATTAAGCTAAATTAATGGCAACTATTTTAGTAATCAATTAATTGGTTTGAGTAATATTTTTCAGAGGAAAAAATGTCCATATTTTCCGATTTCAGCTTCTTAAATTTTCTAGTTTCTTTAGTCCTTTATGACAGTAAACTGAATATCTTTGAGTTATGGGCAAAACAAGACATTTGAATACATCATCTTAGGCTTTGGGAAACAGTGATCGACCATTTAAACCATTTTCTGACATTCTGTAGACCAAGCAACTCACCTAATCAAACAGATAATTGACAGATGAAATTAATGATGAAAATAATTGTTAACTTGCAGCCCTTGTTTAAAGATCTGAGTAGATGAGGCAAATTTGTGTCTGGACATATAAAAAAAGTGACAGCTGTTTTGTGCACAACTATAGCACAACAATCATTGTCTGTCCATCTGTCGTACACTTCCCTGTAGCTAAAATGCATGGAGTTCTTCCAATGTTTCCTAGTCCCTGAGGAAAGTTCCTGCAGTGGAAACACATCTAAATGCTTATATTTGAGAAGCTGGAACCAACGAATGTTTAACATTTTTGCCTAAAAATGACTGAAATGATTAATTGATTATCAAAATAATTTTCTAATTTTCTTTCAATCGACTAATCAGTTAATTATTGCAGCTCTAGTTGTCATCTATTAAATCATTTTGAGTCATTTTTTAATTTTTAAAAAAGTCAAAAATCTTTGATTTCTTAAACGTGAAAATTTACTGCTCTGAACTCAATATCTATGGGTTGTGGACAAAACAAGATATTTGAAGAAGTCATCTTGGGCTGTGGGGAACACTAATTGATATTTTTCACAATTTCACTAATGGATTCATCAAGAAATTAATCGACAATGAAAATAATCAATACTTGCAGCCTTAATCTACTCCAAATACTTTTAGATTACTTTGGGATTACTTCCAAGTCAAACATTGAATATATTGCAGTTTACACTAGAAAAATAGACTCAGCCACAAAACTCCACAGAACTCTTTTTTCCCTTAAAACATCTCAAAACTTTTTCAATGCAAATAGATTCATGAGTTAATAGAGCATTGGTTGTCATGAAAAAAGTTTCATAATGTTAAAGGTTTCATCTAAAACATCAAGTAATCCATGACAATGTAATTATAATCTAATTACACAGTTTTTCAAATGTAATCTTGGTTGATTATAGTTACTTATCTTTTGTAATCCTGATTACATGTAATCCATTACAACACAACCCTGCCCACAGCAGTTCCCTTCCTCAGACAAACACCCACCTCCCTACATGGACTCTAAAAGGGGGATGACTATAGTAACAGATTTTGCTTCCTTCCTTTAAAGCTGAAGTTTTCAGAGCTGCCTCATGGTGACTAGAAGTGGCTGTAGTTGCCGACTCTGTTAATAATTCCTTAAAAAGCCTGTGTAGAATACCAGATGGGTTGTGCTGACCACATCGGGTCAACCAGGTAGACTGTGAAAAGTAAAAAAAGTACAATAAATTGAGTTTCCTGTGATTGTGTAAACTCTGTGTACTCTGGGACAAACCCCTCCCCCGTGGGACATCTGTAGGCTAGCACAAAGTATGTGAGGTATGAGAGGACTGTTTGTCAGGTTGTGATGGTCTATTAGTATATAAGTTTTTAGACGATTAGCTCTCAAGGTCACAAACAGTAACCAAAGACTAAAATATTTCCCCGTAGCTTTGGTCACTTTTACAGAGAGATACAGAGGTCTTGACCACAGATCAATGGTTTCCTTTTCTCTAATTAATAGTTAGTCTGATAATTATATCAAAAAATATTTCACTGCTTTCATCTGCAATACAGTTTAATATCAGTGTTATGAAGGAGAAAACAAACCTCTAAAATGGGAAGCAGGCCAAAAGGTAGGCATCAATATCACTGCATTATATGGCACTATCAGTTCTAAATAATTTAGCTGATGTCTTGATTCTTAGTGTTTTTAAAACACGGGAACATGCACACCATAACCTCATAGCAATGAGCTCAATGGTAAGTAAAATGTGTTTTTTAAAAAAAAAAAACCCAACTTATACTGTGTTCATAATTCATCACAGGTAGGACTAGGACGATAAGAAATTTGGTAGAATCATAAGGCAAAAAAAGGACGAAAGTATCTTAATGTCATTAGTTTCTCCTAAATGAAAACAGCCATGTTAGGTAGATCCAACAGATCAATATTCAAATACAAATTCTTAACACAGGGTTTCATTTGCCTTTGTGCTCATGATTACAATACTGCTTTGCATAGTAGAAGTTCTTCCTTATAATAAATGCACATGAATTTGATTCATGCTCTCTTAGAGTGAGCGCTCACTGTTGTCTCATTTCCACTGCTTGGTACGGCTCAACTTGTTTCATGGAATTGTTCTTTTTTTTTTGGTTTTCCATCAGACGGAAGTTGTGGATAGTACCTGGTACTTTTTGGTATTCTTTTGGTTCGGGTTCCAGGTGAGCTAAGCTGATACTAAAAGGTGGAGTGAAAACACTGCAGACCACTGACTGGTCAGAGAATACCCACTAGAATAATCACTTGTGTGACACCGAGCAACCAGAGTCACAATTCAAGTCCATCCCCTTGATGTCCTCCATTGTTCCTGTCGTGTCGCATTGACGATTATGTCATGAGCGTTTCATGCGGTGTCACTATGTCTACATTGAGGGAATACCAGCTCCAGCAGAAAATGAAATTGAGAAAAGTGCCTGGTACCAAAAGCGAGTAGAGTCGAGCTGAGCCGGACCATGCAGTGGAAACGAGGCGTGTACAAGAGGACAGATTCCTTTGGTGACAGGTTACAGTGGATTTGTTAGAAAATACATGTGCAGAGTCTCAGGTTTCACTTCAACCTCAGATACAGAGACAGGTGCAGTGCTGTTTGTCACTGCAAGTGGCCACTTCCTTACATTATGATGATATGACTTATGATAAACAAACAAATATTTGAATGTGTGTTCAAAAGCTTGTTTCGGGAAGTTGCTACAGCTGTTTAACAGAGCACCTGTGTTTGTGTCTGCTGAATTCAAAGTTATTTCAAATTGCAGAAGTACTGTTCTTTCTCACCGCACAGTCTTTTTCAACCACATTTTCTTCGCTCTTTTCTTCTCCTTCAGCAACCATGTTAGGTAATCTTGTAGTAGTCACTAAATTGACACAAATTAATCGAAGGTGGCTGACAGCTAGCTGGGGCTTCATCCGATTGCCCAGGTGTGACTACTCTGTGAGGCTGCACTTATGGTGCCTTCACATGCTCCTCAAATGGTCCCATTTTGCAAGATGGGAAGTTGTTATTCCGACTTTGGTGTGTTCATGCGTTTAAGTCATAATGTGGAAACGGCATGGATTCTTCTAGAAGTAGAGTACTGTAAGGGAAATTATATGCTGAATTGATCTGAAGGCTAACTGTTACAACTTAATACTATAGTAGAAATAATGTGACCAAAAATTAATATGCTATATGTAAATTACTAAAAAAGTTAAACCATACATTTACTCTCGTCCACCATGTTCCTGTATATGTGACAGAAACAACTCGGCAACTCGTGCTAGCATTGACATTGTGAGCATGTTAGCTGGCTGACGTTAGCATTTGGCTAAATGTTTTAGCATGCCAGCCTTTATGAATTAGCGTTTAACACAAAGTACAGCTGCAGCTGTTGGGAACATCATTAGTTTTGCAGGTGTTTTGACTTCAACTTAAGTGTTTGTTGATGTCAAAAATGCTGAAAGTTTGAGTGAAGCCACCATCTGGAGGGTACAAACAAATCTGCTAAATATGAAATCGATTTTAGATGAAATCCCCTTTGGCGATACCCATGAACGCAGCCAGGTGTGGAGGGCAGACCAGCAGGAAGCACTGCTGACAATTATGATCAGGTGGTGAACAAATGTTTGTGTCTTTGCTCCGCCCAGACAACCCTCTCCTAACCCTCTTTTTAAATTAACAAGTGACGAACCTTGTTTGAGTTTATTTTTTAATCTGAATTACATGACGCTTAGTTTTATTTTTTCCTTTAAAATGTTTTTCTTTTTTAAACTTTGCACTCATGTGGACTGATAAGTTGAGAGTTTTGGCTAAATGCCCTTGTTGCTTTTGTTAATTGGCCCTCAGGTTCTCATGATGGAGTCAATGGATTTAACAATGCAAAGAGAACCTCACTTCCCCTGGGTGGACCCCGGCTAAACCCAATGTCATCAACAGGTAAGGTGTCTCAATGACTGTGAAATATTATTTGGACCTAGATAAAGATTCATTAACACTCTTGTTTGGCTTTTGTTGTGAAGCACACTAAGCAGGGCCCCGTCCTTTTCCCCAAATCCATGAGGGCATGGCAAAAGCTAATCACAAACCCCCTCCTTGGTCCACCCAGTTCAGTGAGATGAGCATGGTGCTAACATTGTTTGGATTTGATTCTGCTGGAGTCACCCAAAATTAATAATATTTACACTCGCAGAGCTGCACAAGGATTTGGATACAATATTCAGGAAACTGTGTGGTGTGTCTTTGTACTTCATGTTGGTGTCCTGAAAATCAGATCCTTTGCCTGTCAGGCCAGAAGAGGGCAACATTGTTCTGGTGGTGAACATGTTGCCATGAAGCTTTTCACCTGGGATAAACATGTTTTTTAAGTGGACTATTATACGCTCACCAGTGATAGATAAGGTTCAGTGGAACTAAAGTAGTTCTCTCTGGTCAGTTAGCTGGAACATTTACTTCTGTGGTATTTTAGGTTGGCCTGCAGTGGATAATGAGGAATGTTTTAACTCTTACCTCTGTTAAGGCGTTTGTTCCTGCACCAAAGCATAAAACCAACAACTATATCAGAAATCTTCAGAATACAGTTATATTTTTGGGAATAGAACTGAGAATATTTTTGAATGAAAAAAAAAAAATTATCTGGGAATTTTGAGCGAATTGTTTGAGGCATTTCTTTACTGCTAGGGTTTAGGGTAGTTATACTGTATTTCTTAAGGGTAGCCTGTTGAATTAAACCAGGCATAAGCCATGATAACAATCATTTATAATGTCAGTGCATCAGTAAAACAAAACTGTACAACAGACTAAAGTTGGACGAATGAGCTTTGATTTCTCATGATTTGGAAGGTCTGGTGAAAACTAACATGGATGTGGCTATTTATTATTAAAATGTAGACTGGACAATCAATAATTATAAATAGGCAACACCAAATTTTGAATAACTAATCACTGCTGCTAATCAGAGAAGCTGTAATCTTTTGATAAAGGAAAAATGTGTGACAAAACAGCACTATAGAGAAGTAGTGAAGTACTGTAGTACTGCAGAGATGTCCTTGCATCTTGTTCTCCAAATATAAGAAAACGTGTGTTTGGTACAGACCCCAACAAATACCACATTATCATAATATCAGTAGCTTTGTTTCAGCGAAAATTGTAATGCAAAAGTGATCATTCCCACAAGTTGTGGATGCAATCGCAATATCTATGTCAAAATAATTTTGATTAGATTTTTTTTTACCATATCTTGCAGCTCTAATAAGCATACTTAAATTATAATACAAAAGAAAATAGACAATAAATATTAAAAAAGTATGCATTATATCACAATATATAGATAATAAAAAAGATATGTTGCTTAAAAATATGTATGCTACAATATATACATAGAACAGTATTTACACAACAAACAAAACATATTCTAAAATAAATATGTTAAGGTGAGAACATTAGAAATAATTGTATTGGTTGGTTGAAATATGCTGTATAAATAAATAAATGCAATATTGATGCCTGTGTAAACAGGTATATTGCACAATTATTCACACGTGAATCAATTATCTTCATTTAAATTAATTTAATTATTTTGGCCTATTTGTTAAATGACATCTTTTAATTGAATAAAAGTTATTTGTGTATTTTTATGGAATTTTATGGATTATATTATTTTGAATTTGTTTCAATAATATCACCCATTATTAAGTTACTAATTATATTTTATCAAAATGTATTTTGGCTTGTTTAATGTTTATTTCAGTAATTCCTGCATGTATGTGTGAATAGAAATTAGTTAGCAAGAATTTGGCTTATATTGTTAATTTTCATCAAATAATTGGATATTAGTTATTTGTTTATTTTTGCTTTTTATCTACTAATTTAATTTAACTAATCTTATATATATATATATATATATATACACATACATAGTATAAGTATATAATATAGTTATTAATTTAATTTTCTCTTTCTCTTTTTGTCTATATTTCGACAGTGTCTGGTTTATTTCAATAAGTTACGTTTATGTGTGGAGAAGAGTTAGTTAACAAGAATTTGGCTTATATTGTTAATTTTCATGTATTAATTAGAATATATATATATAGTTATTTGTCTATTCTTTTTATATGGTTATTTTTGTATTTTATTTAGGTTTAATTAATATATCATTCATTATTTAGTTATTTATTTAATTTTCTTAATCTATATTTCGGCCATGCCTAATGTTTATCTCAATAATTTATGTGTGTATGTGTGGAGAGGAGTTAGTTTGCAAGAAATGCCCCCTTCCCCCCACCCCCGCAACGCGCAAGCGCTCGGGATCGTGTGGGAATGGTCGGTCCGCGAACTGGGGGTTGGACCGCTCAGAGCGAAACAGAGCAAAAGAGTTTTAAATGTCCGCCATGTTGTCCATGGCGCACTGAACCAACGATAGGGAGCGGAGCGTCGGAAAAAAACAGTCCGAGAGAGAGCGACCAAGATCCGGGCCTTCCCCCGGCTCCGTTGGCGACGCCCTAAATACAAGCTACAACCATTCGAACGTTAGAATAGATATAACCGCACAGAAACATCCATGAAAGCTCTACTCGGTACCGTTGTTAATATTAGGAGATCCGATAGATTTATATTGCATCTCGAATTGTGAAAAATGAGTAAATTGTCGTTTCGGGCACGGGCGCTGGACGCTTCCAAGCCACTACCCGTCTTCCGTTGTGAGGATTTACCCGACCTACACGAATATGCATCCATTAACCGGGCCGTGCCGCAGATGCCAACGGGGATGGAGAAAGAAGAGGAATCGGTATGCTTTAACCGTCCGAAAATTTGTGAAAATATATGTTTGGTTTATTTTTTTATTTTCAAATGATCACAGGCGTCCCTCTTTTTTTCTGCGCCAGCATTCACAAAATGGCCGCCAATTTTCTCAGGAGAAACACGACGGATTTCTGTTGCAAACGGCTTTTATTTTGGACTTGGACGAGTGTTTGGGTAAAGCGGGGATACATTGTGTCATTATTGGATAAAAGTGCCGGGTTTTGCCGGCTTATTTGTGTGTGAGGTGGTTTTCTGAGTACAAAGGAGTCATGTGACTTCAGCAATTCCGACATTTTGTCTCGTCTGTCAGGATGGGGCCTTGTGTTGGCGTAATTGCAAAGGACCGGGGCAAGGGGGAGCTAGTGATTTCAGATTATATGTGGCATCTGTGCTACTACCAGACAGAAATGTCAACACTGCTGCCATGCATTTAAGGAAAAACTCAGTCTGGTCATCTTGAACAGGATATTGTGGTGTGTGTTTTCTTTTGTGTCTTTGTTCACATCGTTATGTGTGTGCTGATATAATTTCTACTTCCTTTGCTTTAGTGCAGGTTCTCACAGTTGGCTATTAACCACTTTGCATTGCCATGATGTTGTCTACATATGATACAGCCTTTCATGTTTATTTGTATGGTGGCTGTGCTTGTGACCATTCACTGTATATTTAATGCAGCTACTATCTGTCATTTACAGCAACAACTAAACCACTGTTTGTACAGTAGATGCACCGGGTTAATTCTGTTTGTGTAGCTGTCACAGAAGTATATTATTAAATCTCCCATTCTTGCAGAACTAGCCTGCAGAGATTTCTCTTCACATATTAACCTCACTTATGGGACATGTTGGTTTTTCAGATTAGTTGTTGTCACTGTAATTCTAATCTCGCTGGTTTCCTAGTGTTGACATTTGATTTTTCAGATAAGGGCATTAAATCCCATCTGCAAACCAAATTCTCTAGTGCTTGTGAATTTTGCAATGAAACTTTGAAAAGCTCTGCCAGATATTTTGGCAGATACTTGGTTGATCCTTTGGTTGAGTCCTAAAGAAGGGATGTAACAATATATCACGATTTTACTATAAAAATGTCTGTTACTGGACTGTGACAGTATCAACCATCATGTCACATGTTAATTTTTTTTATTTCATGAAAGGACTGCTGCATTATTTTTGTTTTGAAATTGTCCATACATAACATTTATTGCCAAAGACGTGCCACTTCTTTTGCACATGGTTAGGTCATGGCTGCCTACTTTTATTTTATTATGAAGGGGAAACAGAAGCACTGTAAGTTAAAACCAATTTATACAAACAAAAATGCTCGTTACATTACAGCTGCAACGATTAATCAATAATGAATTGATCATTAAATTATTTTGATAATAGCTTTGAATAATGTTTTAAGAAAAAAAGTCAAAATGCTTTGATTCCAGCTTCTTAAATGTGAATATTTTATTGTTTCTTTACTCCTCAATTACAGTAACCTGAATATCTTTGGGTTGTGGGCAAAACAACAGACATTTTGAAATCTTGGGCTCTGAGAAACGCCGAGCAACATTTTTCACCATTTTCTAACATTTTATGGACCAAACAACTAATCAATTACACAAGAATAAACCTAATGGTTAGTTGCAGCACTAGTTCACATCACATTTTTTTTCAAATCCTAATTTTTCTCTCTTTTTCAATATTGCAATAAATGTCATGGATCATATATCGTGGACAACTTTTTATTGTGGTATTATCATACCAAGACTTTTTGGTATTGTTACATCCCTTCCTAGGAGTACTGATCATTTCATTGGCTTGAGAATGTGATCATTTCGGGTGAGATTCAGGGATGCACTAGCCACTGAGTCAGGTAGTTAAACAGCATTTGATACCTGCTCTCAGTCCATGCTGCCTCTCACGGGGTGGGTGTTGTGGTTGTCTGTAGGATGAAGGGGGTGGTTTATAAACTATATGCATCCCGGGGGAGTTTTACTGTTTGTGCCTCCATTCTTTTCATGCTGTTTATTAGGCAACAGCCCTTATTCTGGGTCCCCCGAGCAAGATATCAGTGTTTTCTAGCTGAACCAGCAGTCTTGACGGATGTCTAAATATAAGGGCAAGTAAATGGGGAATATCACTACGGGCATCTGTGGTGGATACTGTTATTATTCACTGAAAGTATGTTGCAGTGGTCTCCCTGCTCTTGTGGAGGCTGGGTGTCAGGGGTTCAGTGTGTCAGATGGCACAGCAGGCTGGCAGACCAGCGGCACGTGGCGCTCAGGAGGAGATCAGGGCAGCAGCGGGAGGAGGAGGGGGCTGCTGTCACTTCAAAGTCTGTGCTCTGCTCAGCTGGAGTGCTCGGTTATGTAACAGTCATATTATCATAAGAGGTAGGCCAAGGCCTGCAGCATGCCAACCGCGCAGTGTTTGGAGCTGTCTGTTGTGAATCTCTACGTCAGGTGTTGGATGGGAATATGCTTTGAATCATTGTTGGTAGAGACTGTAACTCATGCTCTCCATCAGCACATAAAGTATGGTGGTGTTGGGTTTATTGTACTGTAAATCAGGGTTCAATGTCAATTTAGTCACACACATACTTGCCCAAAGTCAACTTTTACTTGTCCCTGTACAAATTGTTTTATTAGGGGTTATTGAACAACAGACTTCATTAATTGTCATGTTTAATCTAGGACTCTAAAGTTGATAAAATGTCAGAAAAACATGAAAGATGTCCATTCCAGTTTGTCAGCATCTAAGGTTACGTCTTTAAAATTCTTGTTTTTGTCAGCCCAAAATCCAGATATTAAGTTTAATATGATCATAAACAGAGGGAACAGTTCTGGCATTTTTGGAGATATGCTTGACCCACAGAGCTCACCAACACCTCAACCACATCTACTACCTACTCAATGTGCAGTGGTCTGCAGGGCAAATGTGTGGTATTCCCGCACTTCTCTGTGCTAATGGAGAGCTTTTAATGGTGTGCTGTTGAACTTGTAGGTTAAGGCCTTTCTGTATGGCACATTTAGCGCTGCTCGTTTGAACAGTTTGGCGAGCACAAGACTACACACTCCTTCTCCGTCACTGCTGGACTTGCCTTGCTAAAAAAGTCGCTCAGTCCAGCATGTGGTCGAGTAATTTACAGGCAGTGTTCATGTATGTAGCATGGCTTGACAGTAGAGCCGTCATCAGTGAAACTCCTTCAGCACGTGCAGCTTGTTTGTTTTGGGCCAGACACTTGGTCTTGTGTTTACGTTTGGGTGAAAGTGAGGTCAGTGTCTGCGGCCCTGGTGGGAACCCACAGTCGTCTGTTGTGTTTGCCTCTTTGCCAGACCCAGTTCTTGTGCTCTCTCTCTCACACACACACGCACACAGACACCAACAGACAAACACTCTGGCAGGCCACCAGATTCTCACTGTGTGACCTTTCCGGGTGGGAATGTGGGGCATGTCACCTGTCCAAAGTCTGTGCAGCCCACACGCTTTGAAAATGAAAGTTGCCTTTGTCAACTGTTTCCCCCCCTTTTTTTTCTTTCACTTTTAAAAGTTTTGTGTTGACATGTATGTGGGCAGCGTGGGAAATTAACACCAGCCTCCAGGCCGGTTCTTGAATCCAACTCGGCAGCAGGTTTGCCAGCATGGCAAGCCTCAGCTGGAGTGATTTCTCAGAACAACCAGTGAATTTAGGAATTTTCCAGTCATTGACCCACGGAGACTGTGTGCATTCTTTGTTAGTGATTAATTGGTTTTGCTGCAATATTATGCAATAGCAGGCCTGCTTTCCAAGTTAGAGAAAATTATTACACTGCTTTTGTCTTATTTTGCCAGCCATATTAATTTGAAGTATGGAAAGTTTCTCAATTCATGGACACTTAGTTTACAAACTCCCAGGCGGAGTCAGAATCGAGCCACAGCCAAAACCGCAGTCTGATAGCTGCTGTTAATTTCCCACCCCACTTACACCGGGTGTTAAAAACCATCCTCTCCCACGCAGTGCATAAAACTGCTTTGTACTGTAGCTATATGCATCCCTCGACAGCCCTACCCAACCGTCCCCTGCGGCTGTCCATCATGTTAAGTGGCATTTACAGTGTCTGGGACAGTAGCTGTCAGAGGCGAGACTGGTGTAGGTGGAGAAGGCTCTGGCTGCCTCAGCAGACTTGACAGTGATCGATGTGGTCATTTTAGAGGGCTATTTCTGGACTCCTGTGTGTATGTGTGAGAAAGGCAGGTCGAGAGAGAAATTGTGTGTGTGAGGGCACCAGCTAATGCTCTGTATTCTGACCGTTCACCTCAATCTGAGTCTATTTATTCTCAGGCAAATAGCCATGGCCGGGAAAGTAAACAAACGCATTGCTTGATTAGGTTTGGCAGTCGACGTGTTTTTGCTCAAGGCTGTTTGATTTTATGAGTTTTTCCCTTATTGTGGAGCGGCCCGAGGAAGTCAAGGCGGGGGTTCAGATGTTCGCTGGGGGAATGATTCAGTGGGAATCAGATAGGAACATGAAGGTTATGCAAGCATACATGCACAGAGGGGGTCACGGCAAATGCTACGAATAGGTTAAATGTGTAAGAGTTTTCAGTTCCGTTTGCAGAAGCCTTAGGGAAGAATAAAAGTGAAAGGCTTGTCCACAGCAACTTCCTCAGCTAAGGGAGCAGCTACATCCTCAGAACAGATCGGTAGAGCACATGGCGCTATAAATGTAAATTACAATCACTTGCCTCGGGTATAACGGGCTGTGTAGAAAATCGTTAGCCCCAAAAGTCCAAATGGTGTTGATGAACACAGTGCTCAGGGACACAATAAAATAGATTTAATACAGTAGACTGAGAAAGTTACAGATGACTGCAGACAGCATGATGGTATACTGAAGGTCAGGTTTAAAAAGTTTACTTTTCTGCCTCTTTGCCAGGTAACAGCCTATTTTAGATTTTAGATTGTGCCAGAAAAAATTAATCGTAATTCAATATTGTTTTTGTATCGTGATGAAGTACTTAGTGTGTTAGACTGTCAAGTCGATCAGTAAGACAAATGCTGATCAAAACTTTCAAATTAGACTTTCACAAACTAGACACTCACTTGAAAATGTATTAGAATTATATGTGTGTATAACCACACTTTCATCTAATCTGAGTTATCTTCATCATTCACCATATAATTCCAAGTTGGTTAGGGTAGCCTACAGTAAAGTTTCTAGCTAAAATTCACTCAAAATATATATACAGCCATAATATGCGAGTTGAATTCTTAGGCAGAAAGCCACCTAATCAGTTAGATTAGCTAAGGTTGGAGATGGATACTGTCATAGATTTTGGATATCATGATAATGCCCAAGTGTTGTTATTTTCTGGTTTTAAATGCTGCATTACTGTGAAGTGATTGGATTTTATTTGTTTAACTTATTAGATGGTTTTACCTCTTCTATTATTTGCCTTTACCCACTTAGTCATTATATTCACGTTACTGATGATTATCAGAAATCTCGTTAGTAGCACCAATAGTCATCTTTAAAAATTTGTCACAATATTGATAGCAAATTAAATGGTCAAAAATATTGTGATATTTGATTTTTGTCCATATAGCTCAGCCCTACTCAGAACAATGAAATATTAAATCATCCATCTTAAAGTGATACTACACTATGCAAGAATAATTTATATGTACTCACCACTATGCCGATGTAAGGATAAGTGAAGATCTTCAGTTCACCAAACAATCCTGGAGTTTTGGGAGGAACAGGGTGGCAGCCTCATCCAGTACAATGGCAGTGAATGGAGACCACGGATAAAACGTTAAAAATAGCACACAAAACAAACAAAATATCTCCATCCTGCTTGTGTGGTGTAATCCAAGTGTCTGCAAGCCGCGACATTAAAAATTAACCGCAAAAGACACCATTTACGCCATGTTTTTAGCCAAAATGTCAGCTGTTGCACGTAGCCGGTAAGATGTAAACATGGCGTCGATCTCGCGAGACTTCGTATATATCCTAATGGCCGCACGTGATGAAGTCTCGCGAGATCGACGCCATGTTTACATCTTACCGGCTACGTGCAACAGCTGACATTTCGGCTAAAAACATGACGTAAATGGTGTCTTTTGCGGTGGAGATATTTTGTTTGTTTTTTGTGCTATTTTTAACGTTTTATCCGTGGTCTCCATTCACTGCCATTGTACTGGATGAGGCTGCCACCCTGTTCCTCCCAAAACTCCAGGATTGTTTTGTGAACTGAAGATCTTCACTTATCATCACATCGGCATAGTGGTGAGTACATATAAAATGGCTTATTCTCGCATAGTGTAGTATCACTTTAACTTACTATATGTTTGCCTTTCTTACCCTCGGGTGTGTATAAACTACAAGTTATATGAACTTTGTAAAATGCAAACGTGAAATTACTGTTATCTTCTCAGTATCAGCCATGAGAAGCCGTTATTGGTATTGGCTGAAAAAAATCCATATCGTGCATCCTTAATCATGACGGTGCGTCCACATTTTTCAGTCTTGGTGTGTAGGAAAGCTGTGTTTCTACTCAAAATGTTTAGTTTGTTGCATGAAATAATGCATAAGTTAAGACCATATGGATTAGTATAGCTTGTATTGAATGCAGTAGAAAACTGCTTTGTCTGCAAGGTCTCTGTGAAAGTGTCAAGGACCCTCTGGTTAGAATCCTTGCAGCATTGAAAAGCTTGCCTGTCTGCGCTGTTATAAAAGCACAAATTGATCCGTGTTCAGCAGCAGTCTACTTCAGTTTTGCTGGATGTCTTTCTGAGAAGCTGCACACTTACCTGATTTAACCCAGTGTTTGCTGTCCTTATGTTCCCCTTATAATAAGTAATCAGCCTTTTCTTCTGGCCATCATGTGGTGCTGGGGGCAGCTTGCATTAAAAAAGAAATCCTGCTGACATTAAGCACTAAAGCTGTAGAAATGACCTATAAAACCGCCTTATATAAATGTTAAAGTAGAAAATAAACCGATATAATGGGGCTGTGCAGCCGAGGCCCACGCACTAACAGACCACCAAACAACTTGTTCTGAATTTGCATTTAGATAATGATAATGTTGAGACGTGTCTGGTGCTACTATTGTGCTGTTCTGTTAAAGCACACTCTGAATTACAATTGAGAACTGCTTAGACGTGTTAGATTTTGTGAGATTTATTGGCAGAATATTGCAGTGATTAAATTTAACAATCCAAAGTATGTTTTCATTAGCGTATAATCACCTGAATATAAGAGTCATGTTTTTTTATACCTTAGAATGAGCCTTTCATATCTAGAGAGGGAGCAGGTCCTCTTTCACGGAGTCCACCATGTTTCTAGCCCAGAATGCGCAAACCAAACACTAGCTCCAGGGATGGCTTTTGACATTTTTTACAGCCAGGGAGGCGAGGGATATTCATTCATTCACTAGTTTCTGCAAACTGCAAGGTCACTGCTAGATACCACTAAGTCCTACACACTGACCCTTTAAGCAGCCAGTATTAAATGAAATGAATTAATACAAATGTAGGAAATACATGGACAACTGTGAATTTTATAATGCACACTGAACCATATGGACAGCAAAGTCCGTTATGTAGTATACATTAGCAGGGAATAAAACCCTCTAGTAGTTACTCGAGTGATCCATGCAAATATTTCCCTCCTTCCGACACCTGCATGGAAATAACTGTACGTAGAGATAGATTGGGGGGAAAGATATGCACAGTTGTGCAGTTGTTAGCTTGTGAGTGTGGTTGGTTCATTTATATATGCACTGTGAGCCAGCTGAAATTTCTCAGCCTTCAGATTTTGTCATATGATTTATACTGAGATATTCATGTGTTCCAGTTGTGCTTTATTTGTGTGATGTTTGGCATCAGTGTGATGAGGCACCTTGATCTTTTAGGGGTTTAATTCACTGTTATTAGATTCCCATGTTTATATTTGATCTATATATGGCTTGTCAATGGAAATTTAACATTGTGAAGTGTATTGCTACAGTTGACTCACAAAGCTTGACGCAGTCTTTCAATCTGTGAAACACTGCCAGCAGTAATCCTACAAGTCATTTGAAAAGTTGACCTGTTGCGCACTGGGGCTGACCGTGTATGTGTGATTGACATAGGGATGTCACAAGAAATTATATATTTCCAGACTAATGGTCTGTCACCATGTCAGTAGATTTAAATTACTGCTCGCACTCCCAGGTCAACTTATATTCAAAGTTCAGCAGCAGAGATTTCTTGCACTCCATTACTTTCCACATATGGGCAACATGTTTCCTTCACAGTGATTTGTAGAGCTGCAGAGAGGCTTTAAACAGAGTATTCAGGCTTTTTTTTTTTCTTTAAAAAAGACTCAAAATGATGGATTGCTTATCAAAATAGTCTGCAGTTATTTTCCATTCCATCGTTGAGTCATTGTCAGGCTTTGTTAACCCCCTCAGTCTTTTGTCCTCAAAAACTCAGATTTTTATTATTTCAGGTAACAAAGAAAAATAACAATGGCTGAATTTTATTTTATTCTTTTTACAGTCGAATTGAGAATCATGGAATTTCACTGGTATTGAGTCCATCGTCCACTGCATTTCTGCTATTATATCCCTAGCTGGATGCTTGTCAACAAGATACAGAAGGCGCCAGTATAAATGGTCACATCACCTGTGAATAATAAGCAGTGATTTTAAGATGCAGCATTGAGTTTATTACAAATGTAGCATATGTTCCTCAAGTATTGTACATGTAAGACACAACAGTGGCTGTTCCATGACTGACTTGTAGTGGTTGTTTTGGCAGTAGTTAAAGTGAGTTGCTTTCCATGGAAAAATGCTGTAATAACAAACCTGTTGTACTCACAGTGTCACACTTATTCTTTTAAACACACACACATACTCACTTTCTTTTTGACTCATTCACTCACTCAGTCTACCTTCCCTCGGCAGAAATATTCTCTCCCTATCCCCCACCCCCACCCCTGTGTCTCTGACAGCCACAGGGAAAACAATAAACACACACCTTCCCTCCAGAGAGCCGCTGTGCGAGGCCGGCAGCACGCTGCCTTGTTGACAGACTGCCTGCCAGTGGCTCAGTGCCCAGCTCTGGGCCAAAGGCTCTACTACTACGACTGACTGGGACGGTTCAGACGAGCAGCCCGCCAGCAAACCAGTTAGTCGGCCATCCAGCCTGTCTGCCTTCCTCCAGGCACATTACCCCCTCAGCAGGCTTGGCAGCGGCAGGTTCTCGTCACACTTGTGGCGGGTAGATAAGGCCAACTGACGAGCGTTGGAGACAAAAACAGTTTACCTCCATATTTCTGTTCTTAAGATGATGGTGATTGGATGGCAGGTTCAGATAAAGGTCTTAAATACATGGGTTTCAAACTCAAAAGATTCAAATTTCAAAACTCTTTGCTGTTTAGATTTAGCATGAAGTGTTTGTAATGTTTTCACTTGGCAGTCCTGTTTGTTCCTGTTCTTTTTGTGTTTTTTATGGATTGTCATGTTGTCTGGATGCCAAATGTTGCCCAATGTGTAACTGGATAATCGTCAGTTTCCTCCCACAATTCAGTTTGCAGGTGCACATTCAGCCTGTATTTATATGAGTCATTGTTATTCCCCCCAGCAAGACAAAGTTTACCAGGCTTCATATTATGTTTCAGTGAGGAAATGTTTTGTTTCGTCCCAAGTGCTTCACAAATTGGCCTGTAGTTCTGATCTGTTTGAACAGTTACTTGGATTGTGTAGTTGTTGTGGCCGTTTTTGAAGATTTGATTTTTGCTTGGTAAAAGACTGAATCTGTTCATTGTTTACTTAACTCCTACTGTGGATATTGTGACCGCAAAATTAGATGTCATAGCCTACAGATTGGTGTTTGCTTTGACTTTATTACAGTTGAAATAGAAGCAAGTTCATGTTAAATCACTGCTAAGTTTTAGGGCAGCCATACAGAAAAACCTACAAAAGTTGAATCTTTTCTGGAGACTTCTAGAGAAAATGATCAGTCTTAACTAATTGAAATTGTGGCCGCACATGGATACATGGAGCTCAGCATTAGTTCAGTCACGTACGCAGTCTCTGATTAGCATAAACTGTTTCATTCATGCTTTAAAAATAACTGGCTCATTCACAGCTTTGTGGCTTGTAGCTGACTAGTGACATCCAATCATCTGTGCGGGTCTACAACACAGCCCAATCGACATAGGAATTTTAAGGCTATTAATATTATTGAGTAGGGCTGGGCAATATATCAATATTATATCAATATTGGGATGAGACTAGATATTATTTTTGATGTCGTTATATTGTGATATGGCAGTGAACTTAGCAGACTGTTCTAGCTTTTCTATTATTTGCCTTTCAGGGCTCAATCTTAAGGATTGCATGCGTATGTGTATTTGTGCATGTGTATTTTGGGATGTATATCATATTGCGGCTTAGCCTGAAAATATCTATTTTTAAGCTATATCGCCTAGCCCTTTTTGTGAGTTTAAAAAAATCTAATGACACATAGAACAATAGTGATTTCTGTTCTTAACAAACATGTAATGTAAACAGACAACTGTGATTCTCATTGGATTTTTTTTTTTTTTTT
>JAJHUR010084801.1:45833-81973 GCA_027495735.1 Lutjanus campechanus
GTCCTCAAACCTAATTTTGCCTTTCTGAGCTGCTATTTCTCATTACTTGTTGGCCAGTATATACACTCACGAGTTGTGTTGCTTGTTGTTGCTTTGATTGTTGGAGAGCAAAGACGGATGCATTGGTTCATTCTTTGGTGCAAGTGTGTCTGACTGAACTAAGCTGTAGAAAAAGACTGTACGATCTCACATCAGCTCTAAGCTCTATTGCTTTCATATCGGTTAGTTTGTTTGTTTGTTTTTTTCTTTAACTATCAACTGTATGGCATCTGTTTTTTGTTTTTTTTGTTGTTTTTTTTAATCCAGTATGCTTGCTTTATATGAGCTTGATGGTTTCAAGGAAAATACTTTGTGTTGCATTGAAGTAATTTAGTGTGTGTGGTATTTAACTCCACAGTTATGATACAGTCACTAGTAAAAACACATCCAGTGTCATTGGTCTAGGTGTCACACCTCTGTCTGTCTCTTTTGTAGGAACACCATCTCCAGCGGGCCATCTCGGCGCAGCAGGTATATGGTGAGAAGCGGGACAACATGGTCATCCCAGTCCCCGAGGCAGAGAGCAACATCACCTACTACGAATCCCTCTACCCTGGGGACTACAAGATGCCAAAGCAGCTAATTCACATACAGCGTAAGTGGGTCTCCCTAATGGCAAATATGTGATGCAGAAAGCAGAGAAAATGAGTTAAATGTAGTAGATTAGGAACCTCGGTTCATTCATTATGTTGTAATGGTGTTTCCCTCAATTATTTTGAATGCAGTGAATGACACGTGGGGGCTGTTGATCAAAATTAAGTGGCAATTAGCTGAATATTCCACATTGGTGTACCTTTTTGCGGCATTTTATTTGTAAACATCACTTCAGACCTATGTCATATCATTTCATTACATTAAACTTAGCTTAGTTCAAAAGAGAGGCTAAGTCTGAAAGAAAAGGTGACCTGAAATCATGTAAAGTAAAACGGTAATCTGAATGTTTCCCGGCTATAGGCGCTCAGTTAAATTGGCTGTGTGAAGGCTTATAAAATGCTGCATCCAGTCAGTGACTCAAGAGCCCATAGGTAGTAAAAGTGGTGTGTTGTTTCTGACCCCGATTCCTCCATTTAATACCATCAGGCATGTGTGTTATGAGCTTTTACTGAGATGTCAAATGTTTGTCAAAGTAAATGAGTTCGTGAGATTGCCTAGTTCAGTAATGATATCAAAGAAAATGAGTTTGTTTGATTGCTCAGTTCAGTAACCATGTCTGTGTCACAAGTGGTATGAAGCCATGATTGTTTCTCAGAGGAAAGCAATTTGCTGTACCCTAAACAGAGACACTGTTATCAGTTGAAAGCTGAAATGACAAATGTTTGGTCCTGTCAAATTGCTATCAGACTAATTTCAGGGTTTCCTCCAAGGTCTAGACAGTCTGAAACGTGGAGAAAAATTCAGTATTGATCATTTCTGTGAAGTTTAGTGTCTGTACCAAAATATCTGAAGATTCTAACAAATGTTTGTCTGTTGGCTGCAACTAATGATTATTTTCATTATTTGTTAATTTAGCTGTTTGCTCCATAAAATGTCAGAAAATGGTGAAAAATGTTGATCACTGTTTTGTTTACAACCTGAAGATAATCAGTTAACAATCATAAGAGGACTAAAGAAACCTGAAAATATTTGCATTTTAGAAGCTGAAATCAGAGAATTTTGAGATTTTTCTTAAAGAATGACTCAAAATGTTTAATCACAATAGTTTAATTTAGGTTAATTGTTGACCACTAATTAATCAAACAATTGTCACAGCTCTAGTTTGTCTTTTATGAGTAGGCACTTAATGCAGCTGTATATTTACTGTCATTTTACACAGTTGAAGGTTGAATCTGTAATCTGTAAATCCAGTAAAGAAGCAAGTCTCTGCAAAAGATCATTGAGATTTAAAGTGGGAAAACTTGTGAAAAATCTTATAAGTTCCCTGGTGAGCCTGCTGTTTTACTCCCATCAATAACCATATATCCCGTCTGTTGTACTCACTTGCCTTGACGGCAGCTCAATATGAAAGTGATTTGCTTTAATTAAATCTTGGCTCAGGTTTTCATTTTAAAGATGGAGCAGAAACTACTTTGGTCAGTGCTTCGGTTGCTCTCTAATTGGACGTACAGTGCATGTGCTGTGCCTGTGCTGTGCATGCAGGTTAATTTGATTTCAGAAGATGTGGCAGTGGTTGTTGCTTTGAGTTTATGGGAGCTGTTGAGAACTAGAAAGGAAATGTGTGGATTTGAATTAGCCTGGCATGGTTTGACATGATTGTCTGACTGGTTACTGAGGCTTGAGACAAACTCGAAGACGTACAAATCTAGACCAAAATGAGTGGATTGCGTTTAATATTTCCCTGTCTCTAGTCAGAAGTAAGGTCGCACTAGACCATTAGTGAAAGGTGGAGAGTCGTTTTCTATGCTTCAACTAAAATGATACTGATGTATCTTTGACCTGCAGAAATAGTCAGTATGCGTTATTCATCTGTCATATATGCAAAAATGCAGACTCCATTAAAGTGTCAGGTCAGTCTGGTACATTTGGTCCATATCCAACCCAGAAAACCACAAATTCCACAACAAAACAGCCAAATATTCTATTGTGTGTGAGCTCCAGTCAGTCCTTATGCTTTCAGTTGTCTAAAAGTGCAAATCTGCTGTAATTATGTGTGATAATCATCCAGCGTGTCCCTAACCTTGGGATCCAACAGATGCTAGGTGGGCTGTTCTCCTACAGCACTTACTTATTTCTGTTAACTGTGGGCCATTAGTCCTGTGCAGTTTAATGAATATTATATTTTTCTGCAAAAGGACCTGCATTGGGTTTATGTGAGTTTTTAGCGGGTCTCGCAGTGTGCTGGGATGACTCGGTTAAATTCTTTGTTGAGCATCAGCCTGCATAGTGTGCTTGTTTGTTTTTACATGGTCTATGGTAACATGACTGGTTATGTCACCTTTCCCTCACTGCTTCACTGCTCTGGTTTGCATCTTTTTCAGAAATATAGTAAAAGAGTTGCTAAATCCTCACTTCCTCTCACTGTAGGCACTGTATTTTGATCAGATCCATTTCCTTTTACTGTTCCTGTGTGTTTGCAGCCCAACGTTTTTTGTTTTGTTTTTTTCTTGCAACAGACAAGTTTGTCTCAGTTTAGTTAGTATCTGTAATCTGCCTAGTGATGGATGTTGATGTTGTAATTTAATGTAATTCACATATTCTTCATATATGTATTCTGATCTTAGTTACATAGCAGTGCTGAAAACCTTTTCATGAAAATACTTCATCATCAAATGATGAATTCTAAATATGGGCTGCTGTGTAGGTGATAACCTTTCCTCTGTGGTAGGCACAGTGTTAGTGAGTCTCTTTGTACACTGGCTTTGTGACTTGGCAGCAGGGACTGAAATTAGCAGCCAAATGCTGGTTAATATATGCAAGAAGCTGGTAGATTTGCTTCAGTCACCAGCCAAAAGAACAATGGTAATCTATTAAGTGGCTGGTAAAATTTGAATGTTCAGTAGCCCTTTGGCCAGTGAGCAAAAAAGTTAATTTTGCTTGGCAGTAAACGCAACCTGCCTGCTCAGATTAGAAGATTCATGTAGCCTATGTCTTGAATCTGTTTTATAAAATCATGATAGTGAGTTTTGCGTATGATTATTTCTTGTTACACAATTTGACGGACAAAAGTGAGTTTTGGTTTGCTTTGTTGATCTTCAACAATAACTAAAAGTTAGATTTCAAAGGATCTTCATCTAGTATTTCAAAGTGAGTGTTCAGCAGTGGCATGAGGTAAACTTGGTTGGAAACTGGCTGAATTATGTTTTCTAATGGGGCATGCAGTACTTGCATGCAGTCATTACCAGACCAGTTAAGCTGAATTTTGACTTCTGTCACTCAGTTTGCTGTGGACTCAAGAGTAGAGAGGGCAGGTTCAGATTGCTTTGATGTAGTGAGTCAAATAAATTCCAAAATGTAAGTGTCTTCCCTTCTGCTTAGTTTTCTATTTATTCCTGATTAGCAACATTTGTATGGATCCATGAGGCCTGTACTATGTCCAATGCCCCCATGTGTCACTGATCACAAATGAGTGAAACGCCATACCACCATACCAACTTATAATGAAGTTCACTACACGAGGGCTGCTTCACTGAATGCCTCTCTAAATATGGGTATTACAAAAGAGGACATGAACACCAACAAAATTTAGGAACAAGGGAGTTTGGAATTGAATTTTTGAAAAAGCAGCACATAGACGGGCCAAAGAACAAAAACCTCATAAAAAAGAAATCTGCTGAGCAGATTGGGAGTTCTTTTATACATTTTATGTGTGTGATAAGCAAATTCTGTTCCCCGTCATCCTCAACTTTACTTCCACAACTTTAATTTTTGTTTTCTTGGTATCTAGAGTAAGTCTGTTTCTTTTTCTCAACCTCCCTGCAGCTTTCAGCTTGGACACAGAGCAGCCCGACTACGACCTGGACTCGGATGACGATGCGTTTGTTAACAAGCTGAAAAAGAAGATGGAGATCAGTTTCCTGCAGTTTGAGGAGATGATTGACCGGCTGGAGAAAGGCAGTGGACAACAGGTCGGTGTCTCCATCTGCCTCCAAAACACAGCCAGCTGAAAAGAAAGGCACATGAAACACTTGACACACCAGTACACAATGAGCTTTTGAAAAACTGTGATACCTACATTAAATCATGCCTGCCCATTAAATCCTGTCATAACAGAGTTGTTAACGTCACTGCTGTGTAAAAGCATCTTATTTATTAAGATGTAACTCCTGTATCTATTTCTTAGCTGGTGAGCCTTCCGGAGGCCAAACTGTTGCTGAAGGAGGATGACGAGCTCATCAAGGAGGTCTTTGACTACTGGAGCCGCAAGAGGAAAAACAGCAAGGCCAACTCTCTCATCCCCACCGTCAAGCAGGAGAAACGGGATGGCTCCAGCACCAGTGACCCCTATGTGGCCTTCCGACGGCGCACTGAGAAGATGCAAACCAGGAAGGTTGGTAGTCTTTGCACTCAGTGTTTTATTGGCAGATTGCAGCTCCTCTCAGATCCTCTCAGTGGCAAAATGACTACAACAGGGGACAAAGATGGTGCATACATATGCCTTGTTAAAAGAAATACTTTGTCATGTTAGACACACTTCCTCCTTGCATGGAATAATTTTCACACAGTCATTACATTTCAGTGTGTTCACTCTTTTGTGAAGCTTGGCCAGATTAGCTTGATCCGGTTTGCCGTATTGTAAGCACTCTACATGTGTCACCTGTGATGTAGTTCGACAGGACCTGACTTTGACAGGCTGACAAAAGAAGAATGCTGCAAGTGAATTGTGTCGGCACACAGCTTTGTGTCAGACTCTTAGTACAGCTTTTACTAATTAAACTAATTTAAATTGTACTATCTTTAGTTTCTGTTTTTAGTTTTTCTGTGAAATGATGATTGATGAAGGTGCATTGATTAATTACCTTGTCGTTCATTTAGAAAAAGACTAAAATCCCCAATCAGATGTTTGAAAATGTACACAATTAAAGGTGTAGTTAGCGATGTGGGAGAAAATGAGTAGAGAGGTTGTTGATATTTGAAGTATAAACGAATACTGACCCACCCCTCCCTTCATACTCCACTCTGGGCTGGAAATGGTCGTACAAACTAAAGCAGCTGAAATAGCCAAGTTGTGGGTTAGCACACTGCTAAGCCGCAAAGCTAAAGTTAGCTGACCCGTCAGACAACTGTACCCACAACTCGACTGCTATTATAAATAGATAACATCACAACAACAGTACATTTTGGCAGATTAGACAGTAACAGCCTGACGGCTGTTACTGTTATGTGAAGCACCGCAAAGCTAATGTTGCTCATCTGTCCAGCAGAAAGACGGTGACCGCCGCGTCCGTTTTATTCCGTTTTTTTAAATTTATGCTCCTCTGACCGTTTTCTCTTGGGCTGTTTTTCAGCCATGGCGAATGCAAAATATCTGCACCTGATATACCGTGTCTCTCTCTTAGTCCAACTGCGCACGCTACGCGACCTACTACTCCCCCTTCCCCCTATGTCTGACCTGTGCACAAGTATGAACCGTCCCCCTCGGGCGTGAGGGGTTGGACCCATGTTTTGGTGGCTCGGTCCGAGCCACAGATTTACCTGCTGAAATTCAGAGCCCAGGCTGTGTATTGAAACCAGATTTTTTTTCAGCATGCTCTCAGAAGTGACAGCTTGTGGATAGTGAGGAGAAATACGGTGATTTTGACGAAAAGTGTGTCGGATTATATCGCTAACTATGCCTTTAAACACACAAAGTGCGTGACTGTGTGAACATAGAGTTGTCACAACTCCTGAATTTTCAAGTCAGTACAATACTTGATACCTCTTTCAATATCATGGCAAAAAGAAAGCCTTGGGCATGCAAAATTGGAAAATTGGATTTTCTTTTTTTGTTAAACTGCGACTTTTTCTGTACCAGCACTTTTTTCTTTCTTTTTTTTTGTGACAAATTTCAGGGTGGACAATAAAGACTGAGCTGAAGTCTTGAACGAGCACCTTGCTAACTTTTTTGTAGAGCTGTGGTACTTTTGATAAAGCAATAAACAGATCAATATTTTTCAACAACATGCGTCACTCCAGTGAGTAAAAGTTATATGTTCAACACGACTCTGCTGAACATATAGCAGACACCATTAAATTGTAGTTCCTCTCAACCCTCTTGTGAAGGATGTACTGTATGCCACCAAGTGGTCATTTGAAGAATTTAGCCCTGGTGTGACTTGATGACCTTAGCAACCTGTCAACTTTCATCCAAGCAAGTCATAAATATTCCTAAAAAACCTGCCAGATGTTGATTTTCTCACTTGATAGCCACAGAACAACATGTAATAAAACTGCAATTTAGTTTAGTTTTGTAATTACTGATAATGGTGCAACAGGTTGAATTACTTGGAAGATTTGTTTTTTAAACTTCATAAAGTTTCTATCTAGTCATTTAAGTTCATATGTTGTGTTTCTTGTCGTATGTCTCACATTTTTTGCTTCCTTCAACACTCAGAACCGTAAGAATGACGAGGCGTCCTATGAGAAGATGCTGAAGCTACGCAGGGATCTCAGCCGAGCCGTCACCATCCTGGAAATGATCAAGAGGAGGGAGAAGAGCAAGAGGGAGCTGCTGCATCTCACACTGGAGATCTTTGAGAAGAGGTGAGCCTGCCTCCAGGGCTACACACATAATGCATTAGTACAGAAATGAAACAAAAAGCTGCAAGATGGCAGGCTGGCAGGGTGGAGACAGCAGGGTGACGCAATGCAAAACTTCGGTGACTGCTCAGAGTTTATAACGGAGATAAAACAACAGTTAAAGCTACTATTTACCAATTTGTAGGGTACTTTGCTATTTAGCACAGTTTCCAAATGAAATTCATTGATTTAGTTTGAGGAGGAATAAAACTACACCAAATGAAACATTTTGTGTCGGTTGATCAGTCTGAGCTGTTTGGGTGAATCCTTTTCCACTTTCCTTCTCTAGAAATGTCATGTCAGACTTCGGTGGTGAGGTGATGGCAGAGGTGTTGGCTGAGCGGGCACTGGTGAGGCCGCAGATCATTCCCCTGGTCCCCCTCACCAACCAGTATCGACACCAGGACCACATGGACCTCAAGGACTACAAGTCCAAGGTGAGACTCAAGTGTGAAAATTTTTTCTTTAAACGTCTGATTACATATTTAATGTTGTTAGAGATTTACACTCAGAATGTGAAGAGTGTTATTTATGTGCATAATGAAAAGGGTCACATTGTCAGTCAGCATTTTTGAAATGGTAATATTAGGAATATCTTAAGAGAGCTGTGTGCAATATTATTTTTCCCACAGTCAGTCTAAAGATGTAGTGTAAGGTGCTCAAACATCAGGAGTTATCTCTCTTTTTCCCACTTTAGCCTGAGAAGACGGAAGTTCCCCGGCAGAAGAGGAAGTATGAGAAGAAGCAGAAGGTGTTACCTCTCTCGTCGGGCACTCCCCACCACGCAGGTCCTGTTGTCTTCAATGCCAAGGACCTCAACCAGTACGACTTCCCCAGCTCAGACGACGAGCCCTTCTCCCAGGTACATGCACAAGCAGTCATTCATGCAATGCCATGTGCACTCACAGGATCAAGCATGACCGTTCATCTCACAAAATGTCAATAATCTGTAGATGTTTTTATGCTGGATTTGTTCAAAAGAATTCTTGGCATAACATTTATTCTTAATGCTTTCCTCATGCTTTCAGCTATTTATTTTGTGCTGAACTGATAAGACTTTAATAAACAGGAAGGCCAGAAAAACACTGTTCTGCACACATTAATTAGTTTGTATTTTGACATAGTTCATGCCTGCTGGCAAGAATTTATTCACTTTTAGGGAAAGTGGTTTCTTGCATTTCTCTCTCCTCTGATGGACACTGTTATCCTGTTGGTATACACTGTCTCAATGTTATGATCGCTTACTTTCAACATTCAAATTCCTGCCAACATCCCTCCCACCTGCCTAGCTTCTTTCACTTGGAAATATGTCACAATACAGAAGAGAAATGCTCTTGATATGCCGTTTCTTCTGGACATTTAACACACAGCAACAGTGTTGACGCTGTTATGTCCTTACCTCCACTGTAAGAGTGATTTTAGAGGGAATGAGCTCCACCTCTATCCTGCACCATGCCTTTTGTCCTGGTAAATCCTCTAAAAATTGCAGAAGCTTTGAGATGAGGGACTGGGAAATGTATTTAAACCAGAACGTCTGGCTTTAGTCTTGTAAATTCTGCTCCTCCAGTGACCTCAGACTGACCTCTCACCTCTGTGTCCACAGCTGCACTCAGGCTCATCAGAAGCAGAGGAGGAGAACGACCCAGATGGTGCCTATGCCTTTCGCAGGAAGGCAGGCTGCCAGTACTATGCTGTAAGTACAGTCATCATCAAACAGTTTATTTAGAGGCAAAGCATATTGAAGCTTTATTTTTACATGGTGATTGGTTTAAGTAGACATCATGTCCCAGCAGTAGTTCAAGATGCTTTGAAATGCGCTTTACAAGCACTGACTAGAACTGGAACAATTAATCACAGTGGGTTTTTGTTGTTATTATTACATACTGTGAAAGGTTTTAGATAATTTCCATTGTATTAAAATGTAGCATAGCTGAAGTAATGTAGATGAGTTGCCTAGAAACAGCAATAGAGATGGATTTATATGGTTTTTAGGACTCGGTCTTCATAGCAGATTATTTAATTTTTCAAAGTCCTTTAGTTCACACTCCACACAGTAGTTTGCAAAAATCAAACAATAAGAATAATATGGGTGACCATGAGCATCCTGTCTGCTTCTAGGCTCGTCAGGATCGTGTGGGTAGCTGGCCGTGGTGTGGACCCTGGGAGGACGGCTTGGCAGAAGCTCGCTTTCGCTACAGTCTCACCACGCTCACCGTGCCACGGCGTTGCCTTGGCATGGCTAGACGACGCGTGGGACGAGGCGGCAGGTCAGTTACATTCCTGTTTCTCAGATTTGCATTTTTTTTTCTCTCTCTTTTTAGGTCACATACTTGACTAAGCGATTCAGTTATTAAATACGTACCTTTAATTTTCACATATAGTCCTTTTCAAACAAACCAAAGTTCTCGTAAAGTGGACCAATCCAGTTCATCATAAAAGTTGCACGTGTCTTACGGGAGGGGGTTCTGCTTTTTCTTGTTTTTGTTTTTTGTTCTTTTGCACAGCACTGCTGTGAGCACTGCTGAGTTTCTAACAAAGGCCTTCGTTTACATACGAACGGAAAATTGGATGAAAACCTCTATGTTTATGTGCAGTTGTTTCTAGGACCAAACTACTCTTCATCCTTTAGTCTTAACTCTACCAGTGGCTATGGTTCCATCTATTTGTTTTTTCAAGTGTCTTTATGCAAAAACGTGTTTATCACAAGCCAAAAATAGCAAAAATACGTAGACGTGAACCTGGGGCGCTTTGATTCGTTTCAGGGTCGACATTGCTGTTCTCTTAACCTGTGCATCAGTAACACATAGTCTGACTACCTCCAAAAGAGGTCTTAGTTTAGTTGGCTTCAGAGAGGTTTGAGTTCTTTTGGAGTGTTCACATGTGCACAAAAAATGCTGACTAATCACCCCGAGTTCATTTGGAGGGCCGAAAAGGACCAAGTGTGAAAACGCCCTAAATCTCATAGGCAATGATGACTAATAGTTTAGCTGCAAACAACTGTCCATTGCTGACAAAAAAAGGGCTGCTGAATTTTTCTCATTTACTCTTTAAGCTCCAGTGTTTAAGATTTATGTGGATTTAGTGAAAGTAAAAAAGAAAGTGTTTTTGTTGAGTTAGAACAGTGGCTATAGTGAGGGCCTTTTGCATTTTTCAAAGCCACCATACCTTCTCCTGCAGGCTTAAAGGGGGAGGGTGTTGTGAGGCAAGTTGCAAGATACAAACTCACTACGAGATGCCACTAAACCCTATGCAGTGGTCCCTTTTAAATAGTTCTACTATCAATAATTGTAAGGAGGCAGCTTTAACACCTCAACCTCAGAAAGAAACACTTTCTCTACCAACCTGCTGTCCACTGCCTTTCTCTGAGAACAAGACCTGACCTTCTCCTTCTCTCGCAGGGTGTTGCTGGACAGGGCATACACGGACTATGACAACATTTTCCACGGACTGGATCCAGAAATGCTCGACCTGCCTCTTTCCCCCTCTCCCCCTCCTCCTCCCCCTCCTCCTCCTACAACTACTTCACGCTCGCCGGCCGCCGACAAGTTTGCCAGTACCTCAGAAACAAATACCTCAGACAGAAGTTCCTCCTCCTTCAACTCCTCCCTTTCCTCCCCCTCATCCACAGACCTCAGTCAGATACTGTTGAATATTAAGTCGTGCCGATGGAGGCACTTTAGACCACGGACACTACCACTACACGAGCTGGACAATGCCCACCCACTATTCAGGAAGTTGAGTCGTGGCCTGAAGCGGCCAAACTCAGCCTCCACAGCTGGGGGACAGCCCTATGGCTCTCAACGCCCGGCGAGGGTTGTCCCTGCGCCCGCACCCGTTGCTGGTAAGTGGATTGACTGCCTTCAAATACACATTGTGGATGTCTTTCGGGAGGCACGATTATTGTCTTTACTTTTCACTCATGGCAGCTTGGGGATGGTGACCGCCATCTTTGATTTGATGAGCGACCTATTTAATCACAAACCTATTTTATTGGCAACAGGACTTGCATACACAACCAGCACCTCTTGTCTTCTGCCTTTTCCTTGTTTTGATGGGTCAGTTTCCTGATTTTTACCAAAAAATAAATAAAAAAATTAACTCCTGGTATTTAGCTGTGCCAGCAGTTTTTGTTTTATTTGCTCAGGTGATGACATATTACCACGGAGACTGTTAATTTTGCTGTTAAACCTCTAGAATTGAGGTGAATAAAAGTGTATTTGTGCAGAGAAAAACTGAGAAATTACATTTGGAAAAAAATTTTTAGCAGTGTGTCTTTGCCAAGAAACCAATTAATCTGGATAATTGGTTTTCATATGCATTGTTTTTTCTTGTAAAAAGTAGTAAATGAGGAAAGACTGGTTTCTGTTCTGTTTTGCATCCTCCTGATTGTGTGCGAGAGGAGATGTCAAAACCTGGGCACACAAAACAAAAACTGATAAGATACTACATTGAGTAAGTAGATAAACATGTTTTGGTTGATCTCACTCTTTAGGAGACATGCTAGTTCAGAAAGGTAATTGGCAACTATTCATCATTGTTGTCTTTTTTGGGAGTGTTTTAAAGGGCGATTCCATCTACATTTTTTCCCCCAGAGTTTTCAAATGTGAATGCCCACAGTGTTGGCTGTGCCGCAGGTTTACAGTGCTGATGCCCCCCTCTTCTCTACTTCAACCTAGAGGTTTAATGGCAGGAATATATGTCAGGTCACATGGGGAAAATGTTTATAGAAGGGCTTGGGGAAATGTCATTTTGGCACTAAAACATACATACTTTGAAAAAGAAATGAATATTTGGGTTTGAATACAAAATGAAATCCAATGGGCAGCTACAAAATGATAAAACAATCTCAAAAACACTTGGTGGACTCGCTCTTAACTGCAGGGCCAGTGTCTGTCCTGTCCTCCAGCTGCATTGTGAGCAGGGTTTTTTTTTCTTGTTGTTCATCAGGTACAGCTGTTGCTTGACATTCACCCTGCGTCACCTCCCACCCCACCCAGTCCACAAGGTGTCAATTAAGACAGGGTTTGATAAATAAATTCATGAGATGCACAGGATTCGTTGGGTGTGTGGACACAGAGGCGTGGGGCGTTGAATACAAACCAAATGCCACAGGTCCCTGGTGGTGTTACTGTGAGGGCAGTTAGGCGGTTGTTACTACAAGCTGTTTTACAGGAGTCTGTGTGTGTTTTGATTAGCATGAAAAATAACTGCCTGTTGATTTCATCTTGAAAAAATTATTTGCTTGGTAAGTACAATAAAGGAACTGTAGGATGCAGAGTAAAGAAGAGATTTTGCAATAAATCAAAGCAGTACTGTAGTCACTGTGCACAGATGCGTTAAGTCTGCAGAGAGCAGCCGTAAAGGTAGGCTGTAATTAATGTGCAGTGTTTTGATTAAATGAGACGGCATCAGATTGCATGAAATAAGCATGACGGCTGTTCCAGATGGAGGCAGTGGCAGAGTACGAGCTGTGACTTTCAAATGAGTGATGAGGTTTGCTGGATCCTGTGAAGTGGAGAACTGAAAGGCTCACAGGGAATAAGGGAATCAATATTGCACTGACGCACAAGGCCACGTAATGCCTTGAAATGTGGGAATAGAACTTCATAATCAATAGGAAGCCAATAAAGAAAGACTTGAGCGTGTCATTTACAGGGTAAATTACTGGGATGCAAATAAGAGCATGGATGAGTTTAAACATGCACACGAGAAGCCAGGTTATTGCAGAAAATTTGTTAATTGGAGTGATATGATTACTGCCAAACAAATGTTTATTTGCAGCTCAGTAAATAGATGTTTTCCATAACCAGTATGATATTACTGATTTTTTTAACCACGAAAGCCAACTAAAGTAACCTGTTAATTGAAGTGCATGTAAATGCACTAGAAGTGCAATAATTAGTTGATTGATTAGTCAATCAAATGAATATTAGTTGCCAGCTATTTAGATAATAGATACATTTTCTCTCACTTGTCAAGCAACAATGTCAAAAAATTTGCTGGTTCCAGCTTCTTAAATGTGAGTGTTTGCTGCTTTTCTTTATCGTTTTTGATAGTACATGAACAGTCTTTGGGTGTGGGACTGTTGGTTGGACAAAAGAAGCAATTTGAAGACAACACTTTGTGTTGTGGTGGGTTTTTTTTTGTTTGTTTGTTTGTTTTTTACATTTTATAGCCTAAAGTTTAATTGATTCATTACAGCAACTAATAATTTTAATTTTTAAGAAGCTGCAATCAGAATATTGACTTTCTGTTTTTTGTTTTTGTTTTTAAATTACAAACCGATTTATGAAATTGTTGATAATCAATTCTTAATTGAATATTAATTCCGGTTCTAAATAGATTAATCAGGAAAATAATTGCCATATAAATTGATCATTTAAATAACAATTTTTTGTACCTTTTAAAACGTTGTCAATCACCATATAAATTATGGTTAAGGTTAATGAAGCGCCATGTCTTGTCATGTTACGACCAGACGCAATGCTCTCATTTATTCTCGTTTGCAGACCACAGGCTTGATGATACTGACTTATTATCTGTCAGCAAATATACAGCCTCTAGTGCCTCTCATCTAATGTTATGGGGGGAATATGAGCTCTCAGGTTCCGCTGAGCTAAAGAACGTACCTCACCACTGAAGTCTGAGAACCTGGTTGTAGTATTCCTGTTAGTCTTTCCATGGCATTACTGTATGGATTACAGACGGGCATACAGCCATATAACCACCAAGAGTTTTGAAGATTTTGCAGTGCTGCAAACCAAAGGCATGAAAGTTTGTGAAACGGTTTACTTGGTTGCATAATAACATGTGTTTTTATTCACCAAAAAGAAACTGAAACCGAAATACTTATGACCATATTTGTATTGTAATGGGATACTACCAAGAATGAAAGGAAAAGAGGTGTCAAACAACCTCATGTGCCCGTAAAGAGATTTGATCATGAAGTTGAGCTTCCCAGGATTTCATGTGGAGCTGATGCCACTAGGTTGTCGTATTGTAAAAGGCTACAGCAGGTGTGGTCAAGCAATTGAACCATGAGAGGCTAAAATAGCTCCACTGCATTGAGAGGCCACATCGAGTCATACACAACCTTTGCATGCCAGGTGGACAGACAACAGTGTGATTAGTCTGATTGGCTCAGTGCATCCTTCACAACCCTCCTCACCACCACTAGGTCATGTTTCCCAGCAGAAGAGTTGTCCACACTTATATTGGTTCTGCTTTTACAATTGAGCAGTAGTTTAAAGAGATTCATTTTGTGTGTCTACATATGATGGTATGAGTCTATTTTCAGATTTGTAACAAGCTCTCATCTCTCTCAGCTTTCACAGCCGAACAGTACCAGCAGCATCAGGAGCAGCTGGCCCTGATGCAGAAACAGCAGCTGGAGCAGGTCCAGCTGCAACAGCAAGCCAACAGCACCGCCACTGCAAACAGCACACACGTCAGTATCCACACTTTCTCCAGCTTGTCACTCAAACTGGCCTGATTTTATCTTTTTCTTTTTTCTCTCTTTTTTTTTTTTTAATGATTTATAAGTGATTTTAACAGTGTTCTTCTCCCCTGACAGGGCCTGGCGAATACATTGGACCAGGCCAGCGCTCAGTTCGCCGCCTCGGCCCTAGTCACCGCCGACCAACTGCTGGCTCTGAAAACAAAGGAGGAGCTAGCCCTGGGAGGCGGAGTCAATGGCGTCCTCTCCCCCTCAGGTATGACAGTCCTCCAAACAACCACCGGTAGGACTGGTAGGCTTTGTCAGTGGACTTGAGCTTTGGAAAAGAGGCAGTTGATTACAAGAAGGCACTTTATTGAAAGACAAAATGTTTTCTGCTGTCTTGGTACTGAGTGTGACTCCTCCTGTGAGCTTCACATGTGAAGAGGCAATTGTCCATCATAGTAATTGCTTGAATAATAATCCTTGTTTTATTGAATAATATGGCCACTGGTCTTTGTTAATGACTGCATTGTTTCTCTGATGACCGTCTTGATTATTCACCACAAACAACACTGGGAATGGTTCATTATTGTTGGTGCTTGTCCCAACTTGTAATTATTTGTACCTCACAAAATAAAATTTATTTTGGAAAAAAAAGCAACCGCAAAGTTATAGAAACTAAAAGCAATTCAGATTTAAAGTAAGTGCACTTCACCCAAGTGCTGCAATACAGTGACACTGAACAGACAAAGCAAACAATAAGGGTAAAGTAATTACAGTCCTAAAACCCATAATGGAGTGCACTGAAAGAGCAGATAACGGCATAAAGCAGACCGAACAAAACCTGCAGCACTAAACCCCCAACACAGATGCCATTTCAGGCAGCAGGATTTAGCAGATAACTGAGAAAAGTGACAAAATGGAATTTCCATTTGAGATTATTCTGCAGATAAAAACGGTGCACCAAGGATCTGTCCTTTCCAGATAAAACTACTGAAAACTACGTCAGATAACCATTATGAAATAATTTCTAATACTCACTTTCTTTGTGATTCTGTTGAAAAGAAATAAATCCAGATCATAAGTGACCTCCTGTCTGGTAGTACATATATATATATTTATTTATTTATTTATTTATTTTATTTAGAGAGGACAGTGCACATTCATCATACATTTCTGTAAATGTGCCAGTGTTAGCCAAAGGCTAGTTTCCAACCGTAGTCCTCCGGCATGGTGTTAAAAGCCATTAAGACATGCAATACATAAAAATAAAAACATGGACATAGGAGCACTATTACTGTGCTCATTGTCAAAGTTTTAAACTTAAGACATTGAGCTGGTGACATTGCAGTCTTTAAATCAGTGGTTCTCAAACCTTTTTCTAGTCATGTGCCTTCTTTGGAACATTTATTCAGCTAAATAACCCCTGACCAGCTCAAATTCTTGCTTTGAAAAAACACCTATGTAGAGAGATACAATACACCACCAGTGTCTGCTGGTTAAAACATATTTTACTGATACTGGTGTCATTTTGGTGTATCTGTTTTTTGTTTTGTTCTGTTTTTAGCTGTATTACTGATAAGTTTCAACCACAAATCCATTTTCTTTATTTTCGTCTGTCATTCAATTCTGAAACTGCATTCCTGCACACAGTGAACACAATTTATTTTGTTGCTTTTTTCTTCTGTGAACTTTTACAGCAGTTGACAGTTTTCACTGATCCTGAACAAGTCTTAATCTTAATTTTAGGACTTAAAATGTCTTGATTATGATGTCTTACAGATCTTAAAAATTGATTGGATTATGAAGTTAGTTACTTTTATAAAGTTGCATAATTCTCAGTCTTAATGTGTTTTCGGGGAAGAAATTGTATTGGTCATGCTGAAACAAAAAAAATAAATTGAGATGGAACCGATAACTACTAATGACCCTCAAGTGTGGAAAGGACAAAATGTCTCACATTACAACTTACTTGACATACTTTTTTTTGCAAGTATGAACTAGGACTTCAGTTGCATTCATAATGGTCTTAAAGGTCATAAAGTCCTAACTTGGTGAAAACCTGCAAAAATCCTGATATAATATGAACTTATTACATTATAGTTATTTTAAGATCGGCATTTTTAAAGTCCCACTTTCTCCACACACATTTCCATATGTTATGAAGGATTGCCAAGCACACTTAAAAAAATTTGAATGGGTAATTATTTGTGAAACTTAAAGCACTGAATGTCATGTACTATAATACAACAGGCTGTCTCCTTAAAGAACATTTGATAATTAAAATCCTCATCTCCAAATCCCAACTCCATCCCCATCGCCACCACCCCTCACCCCCCTTCCCCACCACCGCCCGGCCTCTTTTCACCCCTCAGGTGTCTACAAGGGCTTGCACCTCTCGAGCACAGCGTCCCCTTCTCCCGCTGCCCCGGCTCCTCCCACCACCACCCCGACACCTGCCTTGCTCCACCCGTGCACCACCACCAGCTCCACCTCCGCGACCAGTAACAACAACGGCACCGCCCACCCCGCCAACACCACTACCACTACCGCCACCACTCAGGTCCTGCTGGGAAACAACAACAACAGCCTCCGTCTGGGTGTTCCCACCGGCAAGCGTGTCCACGCCCCCCGGACGCTGAGCGCCACCATGTCGACATCCGCCTTAAAGCTCGCCCATGCAGCCGCTGCCACCGCCAACTGTCAGAAACCCAAGGTCACTGCGGCCTCGGCCTCGCCGCTGGACATCGTGCCCAGGTGAGAAAAAACATGCAACAGTGTGAGGTCATTTAAGGGTGAAAAAAGACCATGTGAGCCAGGTGTGTTAAATAAAAGATCACAGAACATCACAAAAGAAAATGTGTTCAGAACTTGGCCCTATATTTAGCTTACTATTGTGCTTTTGTACTAAGGCAAGTTTTACCAGATGAACAGCTGCTGGAGTTACTAAAAAGAAGAAAAGCCCTCTGTTTATTTCCATGAAACTAGTCAATATCACCTAAAGTGATAGAACAAGTGCTTGTAAATCACACCGGGAGAGTGGCCAGCCTTAAGTGTGTAGAAAAGCAAAAAATTGCAAAGGCCGTTTAAATGAGATTTTCAGCCTTTGATTACATTATGAAAGCTTAAACCTATTGTGTTTAAGCTGAAAGCCAGTTTATTCTCTATCAACGGTGTTAGGTTTATGAGTTGTGGAGAAGGGTTAAATGCAGCTATTGAAACACTGGTTTCACAGGGCCCATTTAAAGTTTCTTTTCTTAGCCATATCTGTAGAAGAAAGGAAAGCAAGTGATTTTTAAAGCACTTTTCCACTGCAGGGATATGTAAAATAAGTAATGGATTCTGCCTTCATTCACCTTGTTCCAGTATACAGTTTGACACTGATTGGCTATTCGTTATTCACAATATAGCGTTTGACACAATATAGCCTATATAGCCAATATAACATTTGGGGAACTTCACACACCCAAATAGCAGCAATTTAGCCTATTAGCTATCGGCTTATTTTATTGTATTTACTTATTTTTCAGAGGGACAAGTAAATAGCCTGGACACATACCACAACATTTAGAGCATGAGCAAGTTTGCAGTACGTGATCATAGTTACCGTTCCTTTTGAGTTTGAATTAACTCACTGCAAGTACGTCAAGGTTGGTCCAACCTTTTCAATAGCATATAATCTCTACAGATATTTAGACGTATGCAGAATCTGTAGGCAAGGGACAAGATTTTGGTTTCTTAAACGTTCTGGTTTCCATTTGTTGTCTGTTCTTAGTCAGAGTAGTATAGACCAGTCATTTTTGAGCAGGCTGTGGTTCCATGCGGGTAAACGGTCTATATGGAGATCAAAAGAGGCAGAATCCAATGGCTGAAATGCAAACTTGGAAGGCATTGGCTATCATTTTAGCTTATTTGCTTTTTTAAAATTTATTTATCTGCGCATACATACATGAAATAACCTGGTCATAGACATAATTTCTCAATTCCAGCTTCATTCTCATGTCTTAAGTTGCTAATCAGACTAACCAGTAACCCGCACACAGAAGAGGGAATCTTGATCTGTATATCCATTATCTGGGTTTCTGCTGGCTACACTGGAAGCCCTAATATATTGCTGTAGTCGCAGAAGTTCAGGTTATGAGACACCCAAGATTATGTGTTAAAAGTTCCAGTGCAGTGGAAGCTATTGCAATAAATGAATGGTCTTAAATGCTATCTACTTGCTATGCGTCTTACCATCTTTTGTCTTCTTGTGTCCACAGGGAGAATCACGAACAAGACAAGCCAGCACTGAACAGTCTATCAGAGAACACAATGGCCATGGAGGTTACGTAGCCTCCCGTACGCAGCACGGGGGAAGCGCGACTCCTTTGTTGTTGTGTTTTTTTTAGGTGCTATGCATCGTTGGTTAGTCGTGAAAGCAAAGTGGTGGCGGAATGAGCACGGCAAGGCTGGGTTTCCATGGTAACTGTTTTGGGACTTAATTGCAATGCTCGTCTCGTACAATTTTTTTTTCTCTCCCCCCATTTCCCTATTTGTTACTGTTAATAAGAGATCGTCTGTAAATTCTTAATATGGCAATTATATGTACAGTACTGCATATTTGTAATACCCCCCTCCCCACCCCCTGTTCTTGTATATAACATTACTTGAATACAGAATTGTTCATTTGTGATGTTTTGCACTCGAGATATTAAAAAAAAAATCAAAATTAAAAAGAGAAAACGACAAACTGCAACTGGTGCGAGTATGAGGTGTGAAAGTTGTACCACAGAAAAATGTATGTCATCACATGCATGGTGCGGAACCTGCTGTTTGATCTATTTATTGTGCCGTGTTTACAAAGGGTTTTTTTTCCGTTCATGTTTTGTTTTTTAAAACCCCTTTTTTTCTTTTTTTTTATACACTGTACCCCTCACCGGTTCCCCGTGCTGTAGTCAATGTTTAGCTAGATTTAAAAAAAAAAAAAAAAAAACTCTGTATTTTTTTGGATGTTGTGAACATGGCCAGGGGCTCGCCCGTTTTTGTGGGGCGTTCTTCCATGATGTTCCCATGTGTCATGTTGAATCCATGGAGACATGCATTCATACAGATTCAGGCGCAGGGCAGTAGAAGAAGACGACAGGTGTGAATTTGTTTGTTGTAGGCATCAGTTTGTCAGTGGGTTAATCAGTTTCCACACAGCTCTTCCATACATATATTATTCCTGAGACAAGTAACAAAACAATGGGGATGAAGACTCTTTCCCAGAAGACTTTGCTGCTTCTGACTTATCTAAGCACTATATAATTTGTTTTTTTAATTGATTGATGCTGCTTTTGTATGATTTTGGTCGCTGGTTTGCATCAGTTGACCTTATTTACTTTTTGTTCTCTAAAAAGATAATCCCCCACCTCTCATTTTTTAAAATAAATATTTTTGTATCTCCCACTTTTTTATTTTAATTTTTCCTCACAAAAGACTTCATTCTTTTGTTACTTGTTGATCTTAAAAAAAGAAAAACTAAGGGAGTAAAAAAAAATGCAGTAACTGACATTTATTATCATTCCAGCTTCTACATAATAAGGAAGAAAACATGTATTAATTGAAAAGACAGTTTTCTCTACTTTTAAAAACTCCAGAAGGCTGCAAGGCCATGAACCACAAGTTATCGGGTGCCTTCATTTGGGAAAAAAATTTAAAAACTTAAAAAAAAAAAAAAAAAAAAAAAGAAAGAAAAAAAATCACTCTCTTCTGTGAAGAGTTTGGTACTGAACAAGGCTACTTGTAGTTTTTCTTTGTCTGTACCACAATCCCAATGCCCATTCCAATGGCCCAGTTGATTCATGAGTTATTGTTTTGTTTTTGTAGTCCCTTCCTCCACACACACATACAAACACACACACATATACACACGGGAAAGACTAAGAATCCTCTTGAAATGTCACAAAATGAAATAAAAATCCAGGGCATTATGTGTTTTGATCAGCGTGTCTCGTTTTTTGTCTTCGTCTCTAATCTGTTGTGAAGTGAGCAACCTTTAATGCAGTGTAGTACTGTGTTTTTTGGGATACCAGCCAAAGTTTTAACCTCCTCTGGCTTGTGGAAGGTGGTGAAAAATCCCTTTCAGTCCCTTTGGCTTGTAGCCAGCTACCTGCAATGCTGTGATCTATTTTGGGTTTTTGTAGTTTCATGTGTGTGTCTATTCAGGTAAAGACATGAATGAGCTTCTGCCGGCCACTTTGGCAGCAAACCAACATCCATCATTTGAAAGTCTGAAACTGTGGAGGTGGCTGGTTACTTTTGTATTAGTCAGCTCCTCTGACCTGTAGTCAAAGACGTCATGATGTTCGGTGTAGAGGGTTTCATTCTGTACAGACCTGTTTGTATTTGAGTTTCATTTTAAATGGGTCAATAATCCACATTATCAAATGACAAAAAATGTAATCAGTGACTCTTTAAAATCAGAGGCGTTCCACCAGTGTAATGGGTTAATTTCTGTTCTTGAAGACAAATAAAATTTGCATAGATTATAATGAATAAAATATAGAACACCACACGACTATCTCAAAGTAACTTAACCCTAATGAAAGCTTAATATTTTTCCTTTCTTGAAAGGTTTCAGTGACTTCAACTCCATGCAAAGTAAAAGGAGTTTTTCTTCTAAACACATTATACATGTTAGAACATAATGGCTGAAATGAATGAGAACTATGTAGTACAGAATTGTGCCATCAGACCAGTAGATTGTTGTTCCCGATTTCTGTGTTGAGGTTGTTTTAATTTTTTGTGACAGACCTGAAACATGGCTCTGTGACATGCCGGAGTCATGGTCCCCCAACATTATATAAGTCACTAGAATGACACCATCTCACCCTCACTAGCGATTCTCTCAGCCCAGCAGCTCACATCAGCCCACTTTAGTTCCAACAGTTTGACACAGAGGGTAAAATAAAAAATACAATCCTGTCACCATCCTCTGGCTCTGGTGGCTCAAACGTGTCTGGACGTGTCCAATAAAGCCGCTAGACTGAGCATCCATGTTACAGGTCATAGTGGTGTTTTATACAGACTGTGGAGCAGATATACACCCAGCGTTTCAGAGCAGAGGAAACTTTATTTTTTCATAAGGTTGCAATGTTATTTAATAGACTTAGAGATGTTTTTGAGTCATTCAAATAAATGGTGGTGGTTAATAGCATGTTTTTGTGGTGTGACAAACAGAACACATTTATTGTTGCTTTACAGTCCTTCAACTTAAAACTAGATAAGTTAAAACTATCTACTTTTATCTATAAAATAACCCCAATAACAACACAAAGAGAGCAAAGTCCAAATTACCATTTTCTACAAAAACACCTGAATTAATTGTTTTTACTTTCAAGGGTGACAAAACACATTCTAAACCTTGTCTCCCTTTCACGAAGTATGAAACTAAAGTCAAAATGAAATCTCAGCTTTGTAAAGCAACTGAAAATTTTTCAGTGACGTGATGAGAAAAAATGATTGAGAGTGTATGATGGATATTTCAGGCAGGGCCCTTCATCAGCCTGCTGGTGTTTCAACCGTATGAGCAATGGGTGAACAAGTTCGTAAGATGTATTCAGTACAATAAAAATAGGACAAAGAAATATTACTTTTGATCTTTACACAAAACAATTAAAAATGCTCATTGTGAGTGAGTATTCAAAAAAAAGATCTTGATTCTGTTCCCCTGACAAGTCACTGGGTTCAGTCAGCTGTTACCAGGATCTAACAGTATGTGTCGTATATTTGTTCCTACCTTTGTGCCCAGCGCCCACATCTATTCCTTTTATTCAGTGACTTGACCTCCAGTCAAAATAACTTTAGAAGCTTTTTAGAAAAAGAAACCAACAAAGCTGTGTTTAAAGCTGTGCCAACAAATCTAACATATGAATTGAGCTGTAGATGTAGTGAATGTAGGTCATGAGATCAATGAAAACTTTGTGTATTTTTCACAGTTTTTTTCTGTATTGCACATTTTGCTGACATCAAGGTTGTTCAGGACTTAACAAGGGCATTGACGTAAAGCAACTGAAGAATCTCCAGCTTTTATTGCACGCTGCTGCTGCATTGCGGTATAACCTTAAGTCCATTAAAAGAAAGTTTAGAAAAACATAAATTTGTTCTGCCTTCTTCTCAGCACCTGAAAAAGGCCAGGCTGGAACACTGTAGCTGTTTACCTGTGGCTCTTATTCACTGAAGTCAACACAAATTGGGTAGGATAAGAGATGACATTTAAATGTAAATTCTGCTTCTTAGTGGAGGAAAAGAGGAAAGTCGATAAGAGCTGGAAAATAAATGAGCAGAGCGGAGTCTAACCTCCAAAGAGAGATTGCGTTTACCGTGTGTCTGACTTGATCATATTTGGATCTTTGCCTGTGATTGCTTGTTCCAAAAAGGTAGAAAGAGAGCCAAACTGTCGATGCAAAAAGTTTTTAGAGATGGAGGAGAAGCTGATACCAGTTTTGGGGGAAAGTGCGCAAGGTATTAAATAGTTTGAAAAGCAATAAAATTGCTCATGGTCTTCTTGTCCCGGTTATAATGAAGTGATAGGGCAAAAAGTGAATGCACTTGTTTGCAAAGAAGGAAATGGAAGGAATTGGGTTGTTTGTCAACATATATCAAGTGCCTATGAAAGTTTGTACACTGTAAAAAGCATTTACCCTATTTCAGCTAAAAATTATAACTGATGCCTAAAGGTTGTTAGTTAACTGAACTGCCTCTGAATAGGAAGGTAAAGTCACTTTTTTCTAATCTAAATTGTACTTGAACTTGAGTTGACTGAACTGTCATAATAGGTTTTACTTGACCTGACTAATACCTAAAGCTGCACTAATGGATAATAGTTTGTTTTGGTTTTTTTGCCACACTACTGATAATACTCTCTTATTTGGTTGTTTGTTCAGTCAGTCACTCCTCTTAGGTCCAAGCTGACCTCAACAACCATTTTTTTTTGTTTGTTTGTTTTTTTCAAACATTCATGGTCACAGATGATGAATCCTAACAGCTTTGGTAAACCCCCTGACTTCTCACCTACCACAATCAGGTCAAAATTGATTTTGTCTATTACTTAAGTTTATGACTATATGCATCCACATACTCCTCAGAAGGTCCCATTTCTCGAGTTGGGAGGTCATTCTTCCAACTTTGGTGTGTTCAAGTGGTGATGTGGAAATAACACTGACATCACAAAGGAGCAGGGAGAGTTGTACTTGTTGGCTGATAGTGTCCCAGTGAAGATTTATGTTGCTGTTCAAGTACTGAGTGCTGAAACAATTTGAAGCTTTATATTTCTAAAGTGATTTTGTCCCAGACCTGTTGCAGCACCAGTACATTCCCCAAAACCACTAAAATATTGCTTTAGCTGTATTGTTATCAGGTTTACTGCCACTAAAAATCTTTGCTAACCAATCTAGGTTACTCTACATGGACAGCAACTAACAGTTACATCCTAATACAATATTGCAAATTGCATGTTAGCAAAAAAATATATATAATGCAGTGAATAAATAAAAGTTAATGACCAATTGTTTATTCGGCTAGCCATGTAGCAGTATTTTCACTGACATTCCAATTTTTTTGTTTTGACTTGAGGTGGCGTTTATATAGATTTTCCCAGCCAGGAACTAAATTTTCCAGTTATTTTAACACTACAAGAATGCAGGATAAATACATACAAAAATGACATTAAAATGAGCCTCAGCCTCACCGTTCTAGTAGCAGCATGGATTCTGCTGAGCTGCTCTGATGCACTCTTGTCTTTTCTGGATTTGACGTTGTGTGTCAAGTTGCAAGTGACGCAAAAGACACTTCAAAATCTGACCTGAGCAACCAGAGCGTCTGGACTGAGACATGTCCAATTCAAACCTCTTCCAAATATAGTTTGGATACAATTGAACAATTGAGTGGACAATCGAAATAGTCCACTACATTCACTAACGGATCTCTAACTTAGTCCGTCTGCTGTCAAGTGCTGAGCAGGTGTTGTACAGTAGATTCATCAGAGCGATTTTTGCACTGAAAATAGCTGCCTATTAACAATGATGTTGCAGGCCAGAAAACTGAAACAGAGAGCTAAAAGATGCTGAAATGTTCAGTAGAGTTGAGAGGAACTGAGGATTCAGGTGATAATTATATGTCTTCATCAGTATGAGGCTGTATTCCAATTACATATGACAGTATGAGAAAAATGTTGGTGATAATTGTCTATACATCTGCTAACTTTTGCTGCAGTGTCAACAGCCACTTTCTAAAAGAAAAGGAAAATAGATATACAGCCCTCTTGGTTAGTTGTTAAGTGCTCTGTATAATTTTCAGTGTGAGTGAGCAATGAGTGCTGGTCTTTAAATACGTCATCAAAAGCCAAATCTGAACTCAGAGTGCCATTATAGTCAAACACAGCTTGAAATTTCAAAGAGTCTGGATTAAAACCCCACATGATGATACCTGGGGACACCTTGCTGAGTGTGGGACTGCAAACACTCACAGACGACATGTGTACAAAGCTCTAGATTTCTGTTGCTATGGCAGCACCACCTTGTAAGCTGTACAGAAATCTGTTACAATAACGAGACGTATAAAAAGCAGAGAGGTTGATCCTGTTCACCTTTTATTCCTGCAGTACTCCTGGCTTTCATGAGGTGTCTTCACATTTGAGATGTTTGTACTGACTTCTGTTCGATCATTTAAAAACTGGAAGGACGAGGCATGAAGACAGGATGTTCTTTTGCATTCATGGGCTCAACATATTTAACAGCACATGGACAGGTTCAGATTTTTTTTTATGTCTGCAGGCTTCATACAAAGTCCCAAAAGTCAGTGAACAGCTTAATTTTAACCCCTGTAACTTGAATTTGAATATACTCCTTGAAAAGCAACATAATTTGGTGTTTTATTGACACAATCACTCATGTAAACCAAAAATCTTAATATTTAAAATCCCGTCATCATGTTTGTAATTTGGATTTGGATTTCCATACCTGAGATAAGAGAGAATTCCTAAAGTTAGTTTGGATTTTGTTCTGTAATATCAAATTGGGAAAAATGCTATCTTAGACTCCTCTTAACTTAACCAAATTTTCTGTAACATGGCCCCTGGTATCACTTTGAACTTTCCACATATTTAGTTTAGTGCTGCAGGCTGTTAAAAGTCACCCCAACCTGTGTTGAGTTATTGTGGGCAGTAAAAGGACTTATTATTCACCACCCACATCCATATTTTACCAGATGGTCTGGGATTCAAAGTATTTGTATAAAACAGAATTAAACAGCTTGTGATGCGTTTGACCTCCAGACCTCGAGTGGTTCCACAGCACCTGAGACAAACAAAACTCATGAAAAGTGAGATTTGCTGATGTTTCTGTTCTCTTTCCTCCTCACTGAAAGCAATATTTTATATGTATTTAAATGAGTTTTCTATGTGCTTGCAGAGCTTGTTGTTGTCCAAAAGCTATTAACATTGCATCAGTGAACCTAGCTGTTGTTGTGGGTGACATGCTCCTTAAAGGAACTTTCTCTGTTACCAATATCACACACACAATTTAGTTTATTTGGAAGCAATTCCACAGACACTGTCCAGAGACAATGGAGTACGAGATGATAGGCCCCTGGGAACAGACATGTAAAAGGCCAACACATCTCCTACATGCAGTAGGAGCAATACACCCAAACTGAAAGCAGCCACTTCACCTCTTTGTTGTTGTTTTGCATCTTTGTTGTCATTTTGGACCTCTTTGTAGTCATATGCCTCTCTGTTGTTGTTTTGGATCTCTTTGTAGTCATTTTGCAACTGGTTTTAGTTATTTTGGATTTCTTTGTTGTCACTTTGGGTCTCTTTGTAGTCATTTTGGATCTCTTTGTAGTCATTTTGGAGCTCTTTGTAGTCACTTTGGATCTCTTTGTTGTCACTTTGGATCTCTTTGTAGTTACTTTGGATCTCTTTGTAGTCATTTGGGACCTCTCTGTGTTCAATTGCCTCTGTTGTCATTTTGCATCTCTTTTTAGTTCTTTGCACAGCTTTGTTGTCGTTTCGTTTCTCCTTGTTGCTTTGCATCTCTGTATAGCCATTTTGCATTTCTTGTCAATTTATATCTCTTTGTGATTTTTTGTAAGTATTTGTTTTTTGGCTCTTTGTAGTCGTTTTGAGTATCCCTGTGGTTATTTGATTGACTTTTCACAATCCAATATTAACAGAAATCCATCTATGCTGTCTAGCTGCTGAACTATTCAGTGGTGCACCACATGTGTATTAATCCACCACCGAAAATAGTCCTCGATAGATGCTCTATTTTTTGTCTGTTTGAGTAACACTTACTAAAAACTACATTGACCAGCTCTTTTAGGAATTAACTGACCCTTTTCTAAAATGGGCATTATTTATTTGTAAATTGTTTCTAAAACTCTGTCTTCATTAGAGTCAGTTGTCTTGGGGTTTGGTGTCACAGATGGTCAGAGAGCCTGGAAAGCAATGAAAAACAGATATCCTGTTGACACCTGGAATTAACATGTGTCTGCTGAAAGAATGACCAGACCACCTTGAATCTCCATGCATCCTCAGTGTGTCTTGGGTGCAGCCACACCTGTTCTTCGGCGGTCAACTAGTGATCGGATCACCCAAGGCTCATGTTAATGCCAGGTGTAAACAGGCCCAGACTAACACAAAGTTGGTATTGGTCTTTTCATGGTGTTTGCTGGCAATATGAAAAATATTCCATGACCAGACAAATGATTTTTCATGGTAAACCTGTTAAAAATCCCTATGATTATATTGAAAAGGAATAGGTGGTCATTTGTTTTGAGATTTGTATGTGTTTCGTAGACATCAATGACATTTCTTGCTGTATAAGCTTGTGGTAAATGAGAGTTTTGTGATGCTGGTGGGTGCTTTGAGCAAGGTGATTTTCTATAGAGCTCAATCAAACCCATAGAGAGCCCAGCACAAAGAAGCTTTCACACCCCGGCCTCATTATCTGTGCTCTTGGCTTGCATGTATACTGACTTTATCTCTCCGAGCCACCTTCATATCCTCATCTACAGTCGCGGCTTTCAATTACTAGGGGCCCTAATGAACAGCAGACATACTCAGTGGAGACATTGTCGACTGGCAGGCTCATTAAGGCTAATGAGCCAGAGGGCAAATAGAGATGATCAAGGTTGTCTGCAAAGGCCTGATCACGTTGACCAAATAACTGTCTGGTCTCTGAGCTCACTCAAAGTGTGGAGCGTCTCAGGCTTTGTTCTCTGACTTGAAAGTGAGAGTATCCATCACTATCCATCTGTCACTCCAGTAACGCTGCATCACACTCAGATGCAGGTTTTGATGCTTCAGATTGTGTATTCTTGAATTAAATTAGTTTTGTTAGTTTCTCAAGTTGTCTGAGGTTTCATAATTTAATCAGCAAACCAAAGCAAGATTTGCAATATGTTCTAACACCACAATCAATAACTACGGCTTATTAATCTCAATATGTTGCACCGTAGGGTCTTTGAATACATAGTTAAAAGTTTGCAGAAAGAAATGCATCTGACATTCCAACTAAAAGACCAAGACAACTTTCTTTACAAACACAGGTCTTGGAAAAATATGTTGGTACCACTTTCTGAGAAGGCAACCTTTATAAGTGGTAACAAATAGCTTTATTAATGATTAATAAATAAATTGCTAATGCTTTATAGATAAGGTAGAAGCCACTGGCATGTTTCAAGTTCAAAAATGTGTGAAAGGTTCCTTGGCTGCTGTTTATTCTCTCTATTTAGTAATAATACTGTTATAAATGTTGGTAATCCTGAATAAATGCTCGTGGGTTTCGCACTGTCTAGTAAGTCATGAAGTCTGTGTTTAAAATGTAATAAATCACTAATAAGGGGTATTTACATAATCCATTTTGGAATTGTAAATAAAATAAGCTGTTAAAGGGATTTTGGTCCAGATGCTGCAAATCTTTCCCAGAAGGAGGGATTTTCATGGTTAATTAAGGAGCTAAAATGACATAGAAACTGATTTTTTCACAACTTGGCAACTTGTGATTGACATTTCTGTAGAGCAGTTAGCAGATGATTTAGCAACCATTCATTAAGTTGCTTACAGACCTGTTATATAGGGTACCTTATTTGAAAAGGAACCAACATTTGGACAGTAAATGTCCCCAAATAAGATTAAAATAATCAACAATCTAGTTGCCTTTGATAAGATAAGATAATCCTTTATTGATCCATCAGTGGGAATATTTGGGTGTTACAGCAGTACAAAGACAGAATAAGTAAATAAGTACAAATAAGTAAGAAATAAAAAATATAGCATAGAATTAAAAAAAAAAAAAAAGAATAGATTAAATGGAAGCTATACAAGGATAACAAGGATAAGGTAAGGATCAACAAATTTCCACATTAATATCAACACTGGAAAGACAGCACAGAATAGATTCAGAGCTTTGGAGAGGTGAAAAGAGTTGAGACTTTTTAGCAAAAGCCAAAATAAAATGTGTCCATTCACCTGTTTTTATGCACACTTTCAATTTCCACATTAAAAAACTTCTGTGGAAATGGCAGAAATGTGAATTTTAAAAAAAAAAAGTTTTTACATTTGGCAAAGGTAGAAACATTAGTGTATTGATAAAAACAAAACGTAACAAAGTACAATGGAAACAGACTTACAAGCTTGTGTAAAGCATGTGACGAGAATAAAATTAGCAGTGGTTGAACCTCATATCTGTGTGGAGCAATAGTGAGACTGTGGTCATCCTCAAAATGAATACCCCATGTCTTTACAGTGAAACTAACATAAATGCCATTTCACCGTTTGGCATTTCACCCACCATTTCACCATTTCAGTTTTGACTGGAGCTCTTTTAATCACATCATCTAGCTGCAGCCTCTTCTTCTACAATGTTTTACTGGCATCTGATGGGAAAATTACTACCACCAGCTGTTTATCTGGTAGTAGTGGATGGAAACATGCATTCAGTTACATTTTCTTTTTGCCAGTTTTCTGTAAATTTCGTGAAAATCTGGGCTACATTTGAATTAAATTTTTTCTATAGAGAAGAGCACACAAGCACATGATGGTATTTATGGTGTTGCACACGGCTCTTCACACGACAGGTGACAGTAATAGCTGTGAAAAGAAAAAACAGATCTTGAGAGTGTACAGAGACCTGCATTCCTTCTCAAGGCCAGCAGGGGGTTACTCCACTGGTTGCAAGAAAAAGACATGATTGTATGAAATCTATGAGAAAATGGCCCCATCTCTCACTTGATTTATTACTTCAGTACATAATTTCCTAATGAGTTTATGGTCTCAATTGTTAGTCTCATGATGTTCATTTGGTAAAGACAATAAAGCAGGGTGTATTTTAGGGCGTGGCCACCATGCTGTGTCCTCAGGTTTCTGTCAGATCCAATCAGAATAGAGGTGAAGCAATGCGTATCCTCCCCAGCGCCACGCTCTCATCCGCTTTAATAAACCCAGATGGCGACGGCCATCTTGCCAGATTAGAGGCTTCAAAACCACAAACTAGTGGGTCATGTCACAGTAGGTCTACACTTGTTTAAAATCGTGACTCCTTCTTCACCTCCTACAGAGACTGTCATGCAGTGCCCCCCCAGTTTCAGTGTTGGAAATGTGTGGGGGAGGGGTTTTCAGACGTTGTTCAACCATCCCACAAGCACTTCAGATGGAGTTTAGTGCCGCCTTTAGGGTGGCTGAACAGCAATATTGTCCATTACAGACACTGTACTCTGCTCTGTCAAACATTTCAGATAATGAAAAAGAACTTAGATGAATCTCATGGGCCATCTTGGGCCAAATGAAATGAAACAAAACAAAGGAAAAAGTAATTTAAATGATAATGGATGTAAACATCACACCATTTGTATTGCGCTAATTTCAAATCGAATGTAAGGAGCATCAAGAGCAGCAGCAGCCGAAAATCCTTCCCAAAACTAAAGAGTGAAAGACATTTATTTTTCTGCTTCTTCTCAGTGAGTGATGAAAACAGTTGTAACTCTTAAGACAGCATGCCAAGAAAGGGATGAAATTGAGAGTGAGGACGTGAAAGATGAGAAAGGGGCTTCTTGTGAAAAGATGTGACGGGTAAAGAAAAATTTGGCCCAGGGCGGAGGGTGGTGAGATGTCAGCATTAATTTTCATGCATCCCGCAGTAGCCTTATGTCAGGCTGGTCTGACTGGGACATAACTGAACCCCTGCAACACGTGTCTTGTTGTTAAGTCACATTAATGTGTCTCTTAGTCCCAGTTTAGACTCATAGATGAGTTGAAATGTCACTCTGTACCAGTTTGAAGCATCATAATTCAGCATGCGACCACGCAGAGGGAACATAATGCATTCTTCTTTTTTCTTCTTTCTTTTTTGTTTTGTTTTTTTTTAATCTAGCAGAAGAGTACAAACCAAGGCTCGTGTCAGTACGACCACAGAACAGAACTCAATTATGAGTTTGTGATTGTGTCAGCAGAAACCCTCCAAAAAGCAGCTCTGTGCAGAGGGAATCCTAATTTCACAGCCGCCCACGTGCTCCGGTTCTGTAGATCTCATATTCCCTCGTTTCCCTGGAGGGGAGGCAGGATGAAGGCAGGATTATTGGTTACACGATTGCATTATGTCTCTGTGACTGTGTGTGTGTGTGTGTGTGTGTGTGTGTGTGTGTGTGTGTGTGTATGAGAGAGAGAGAGGGTGTGACAGAGAGGGTGAGAAGGGAGATATTTCTATGTAAACTTGTTAATTCAAGGTGTGAGAGATGAGAGAAAGCATGACTGTGTGTGACTGAAATTAGTGCATTATTTATGTATGAGTTTGCTTACTCAAGCTGTGACGTGTGGTGTGTGTGTGTGTGTGTGTGTGTGTGTGTGTGTGTAACTTTGTTTTTTTCCTTTTTTTTTTAACAAAGACATTCAGGTCAGGTTGTCTTCACTTCACTGTCTCAAAGTTTGGCCTGATGCAGTCTGAACCAGTTAACAATAATAATAATAATAATAATAATAATGATGATGATGATGATGATGATAATAATGACCCCTTATTGATCTCTGTAGATCTCTGAAAACATTTGCATTTTAGAGTTTCTCCCGCAATGAGGTTAGAGCTGGGGCTTCTTTGATAAAAAACTTATTAAATTGATACTTGAACTTACATTCCTAAGGGTTCCAAAAGGGTTTTTCCTGAAGGATTTTGGTTCTACCCAGAACTATTTGCTTCTGAAGAAAAATTCTGTCTTTCTTCCTCTTTTTTCTTTGTAAGAACCCTTTTCATCCAAAGAAGAAAGAGTATTAAATCCTTGAAAAACCCTCTCTTCTAAAAAGGGTTTGTCAAGGGTTTTTTGTACCATAAAATAGAAGGGTTCTCAGTAGAACCCCCTGGGTGGGTTCTAGATTTTGCGCTGGAGCCATGGAATGCAACAAACTTACTCTTGTAATCAAGGAGGTGCAGAACCCACAAGCCTTTAAGAAAAAGGTCAAACAGTGGCTGTTAGATAACATCTCCAAATAAGGTTGCACATTTTTAATACACTATAATTGGGATTAGAAAATACACACGTCGGAGCTCAGACAGAGTTTGTGTTGAACTCAAGATGAGTGTCCTGACTGAACTCAAGATTAAGAGGTCTGGGGAGAAAAACCTGAAATAAATGTGTTTTCTCTCTGTAGTGTTAATTACAAAATGGTGTAAATGCCTTCATCAAATGAAGTTCATGATGTGCTCTGTATACTGCAGTTAAAACATTTTACAACCAAATGATTGTAATGATTTTGTTTGCTTCGTGTCCTGGAGCCAGTACATAGGCTACAGTATGGTAACTGTATAGATTTCATTTTGTTTGTGTAGTGCCTCCACTTTTGTCAGTGGGCATCAAACCAGCAGCCTCTCTGCAGCATCAGTGGCCAGACTGGTTCCTGAATCATGATATTTTAATCCCAGAGGATTACATAATCCCACTTGTGTTTGGGGGATAAAAGAAGCTCCAAATTCAATTATTTCTCTGTAGAAACAGTGTGAAGCAGGAAGGCGACAGCAAGCGTGGAAAATCCTTTTTTAGCCCAAATTTGTGTGTGTGTGTGTGTGTGTGTGTGTGTGTGTGTGTGTGTGTGTGTGTGTGTGTGTGTGTGCGTGTGTGTGTGCTGAGGTTTTCTGATGTAGACAAACTCTGTAGACTCTGGACAGACAATCTGCAGGGATTGTTGATATCTGGCTCCACCTAGTGGTTGAACACACTGAGTGCACTTACTGAGTTTCTAATATGAAATGTGTGTATCAAATTCTTATATATTTTATCTTCTGTGGCTATTAAACATTAATAAAGAACAATTAGGATTAATTGTAAATCCATTAATAACAATCTGTAATCAAGCTGTAAGTTTCAGACTTTGACTGACGTCACAAAATGAGGATTTGAGACTTGATATGAACTTGACAGCTGTGATTCTTGAAGCCACGCATTTAAATCCCAGCACAATTATAAATAAATTAGACAGTAACATACTGGCTTTGCAAAATCATACGTACATAAACTTATTGGGCCTGTCCAAAAATGAAGGCAGCATCATTGTAATTTAAGAATATTCCTTTTAACTGGAGGATATTTTTTATATATCTTTAAAAACATAATAATATAATTTCAATTTCTTAAGCTTCTTATTGCTCAATGTTTCCCAGTTAAAAGGGTGGTGGTTCATAAAACTTAGTTTAGTTAAAATTTAAAATAAAAAAGAGAGGCAGAGATGGAAAATACAGTATGGGGATGTGGAAACATATTTCATAATTAATTATATGCCCGTATAAAATCTTTTTGATACTTTGCAGACACAACAATTTCAATGCCAGTGAATATTACATTAGCAAGTACCACATTTTCCTGATTTTTTATTTATTTGCCTGATGCCTACTTGTGATTTCTTATCCAGATACAGATGCAGATAATTTTGTTGGCTGGACAGATACTGATAATGACATCTATGTGCACCTCTAATGCTAAGTAAGGAAGTTGTTGTATATTAATTACAAAAACAGGAGACACTTAACAACACTGAGCAGAGAAGGTTATTGAGGGAAACTTTAAATTAATGCTCATCATGCTACTATTATCCATGTTATTAAGAAACTAGTTCATGTGAGTATATTTACCTTACTAATACTAATTCGATATTTTGTTGTTTCCAGTAACCATAAAAGAACAGAGTCACAGTTAAGGATATTTTACCTTTATTTACTCAGGGTGGAGCAATCAAGCATCCCTTTAAACTGTTTCTGAGGAACACTCTGCTGCACGCTCAGACTGTCGTGCACCTCAGTTACTGGGTTACAGCAGCCACAGTTTGTTAGATATTGAGCAAATACACTGAAATATTTAGAGGTTAGGTGTCTTGCTCAAACGGAAAAAAACAGCATCTGACTTCAAAGAGGTTTCTAATGCTGGTAAAACACATTTTTACTTCCTCCTCTGTTTTCAGAACACATTAGTGTTGACGTCTGTGAAGTGTTTGTCATAGCAGGAGGAAAAGGCAGCTACATTATGCTGAAGTGGTTCATTTTGTGTATGTTTTCATTTGATTCGAGGGATCATCACACAGGTGTCAGGAGGAATAGTACAATCAGAGCTGCACAGGTATTCCTACAACTGTAAAAATATTAAAATGTTCCAACTGTGTTATTCATAGACGGGGCTGAATAAGTCGTGAAATAACATGTTGAAATGGCAGTTTCTGCTCTTCACAGTAGCATGTGGTGAATTAAAAACACACACTGTAAATTCATAGTCAAAATATGTTTGCCATTTGCAGTACATTCAAACAGCCACAGTATCCAAAGGCATGTCTCTGCCACAGTAAGACACAAAGAAAACCAACACATCACAAGCATTTATAACACACATTAGAGACATATCTGTATTCACTGGGACATGTGACCAAAAAAATCTGACAACAAAAACAGTTACATAATTATAGAAATAATTATTGCATTACATGCATTTTCACTGTTAAAAAAAAAAAAAGCAAACATTTGCTTTAAAACCAACATCTGGGACGTTTAGGTTTTAATTGTGAGTGTAAAAAATACATGAAACCTGTGTACATCGCTTGACACTTGAAAACAATGGCTTTCTAGTTGATTCTGTTCAGAGTTAGAGAAACATAATCAAATCATTTACAGTGTCAAAAACATTTTACAGCCACACAGTGTCGGTCCTCGTACCAAGAACTCAGTCAGTTTGTGAGAGACAAAAATTAAAAAGGAATAAAAGACAATAATGAGGAAACAGTGAAAATCACATAATAAATCAGGTGCTGAGAACTGTAACAGCCGTCACATCAGTAAAGAACAGCGGCTGAGAAAACCACCTTTCCAACAGAATAGTTAGCAGTTTAAAGGGCCAGTTCACCTAAATCACAAGACATTTCCCTGCTTCATGTAGTAACTTGCCATGCAGATAGACTCACATTCTTTTGCTGAGGTTTTTTATCGTTTTTAAGGGTGCAAAGCACAAGAGAACCAACATGGACTTCATGATGCATTCAAGTACACCTCGTAAACTCAGAAATTTATACTCAAATTTTTAAAAATAATTAGATGCTAAAATCACAGTATTATCCTATTCATTTCAAACAGATTTTGAAAATCCTATTTTTAAAAAAACCTTATCAAATTGTTATCAGCAAACAACCATATTCTTGTAGAACAGCCCTCCAAGTACCTCTGTAATATTTGAAAGTTATTTTATACTTAATATACAATGTTGTTAAGAATAGTTAAATAAATAAATAATGCTACATGAGAAATGGATGGCCTCAAATAGACCCTGTTTTGGACACTACTGCTTCCAGCGATTGGCCCCAAAAATCCTGGTCGGAGCACCCTTAACCATTTTCTACCCATGTATGACTGCTACAGTAACTGATTATCCCTGCAACTATCTGAACAACAATGCATCTTTCCCTAAAACAATGTACAAGGTACTGATGTTACTCACTGCCCAAAGTTTTCATTGGAAACAATTTTCTTCAACCAACAACTGATGCTAAAAAGATTTTTGGAAACACCTGTTCTCAAAACTTTGTATGAATAAAACTGAAACTACAGTATCTGCATTGCCAGATATTACCAGGGATGAATGAGAAAATATGTTGTGATTTGAATGAAATGACCCTTACAAAGTTAATGAAAAACCTGAATTGAGTCTTCTTAAACTGAAATGGTCACTTCCACGTTTGCAGGTACACAAGGGTACACTGTGACATAAATTTCGTCATCAGAATATGTATGCGAAGGCTCGGTGCAGACGCATACCTCAAACTTGCTGTGACTGTGCAAACGTGTCCACTGCTTGTTTGTGAGGCCTCTACGCCAAAGCCATGGAATACCCTCTGTTCATGATTGGAACATGTTCTCTAATCAGACTCTAGAAAGCTGCACAAACAGAACTACTATACGTCCGTGGTGTC
>JAJHUR010084801.1:81993-104707 GCA_027495735.1 Lutjanus campechanus
GCTAGCAAACCTGCCGGACTACTTTCGGCTTGACCGAAGCTGGACGATAACTCTGCTCACAGGACGCTGCCAGGGGTAAGTCAGTGTGATTGCATGACACTGGTGATGAGGATGCCATACAGATTCATGTCAAAAATCCCGAACTATCCCTTTAAACTGAAATGGTCACTTCCACGTTTGCAGGTACACAAGGGTACACTGTGACATAAATTTCGTCATCAGAATATGTATGCGAAGGCTCGGTGCAGACGCATACCTCAAACTTGCTGTGACTGTGCAAACGTGTCCACTGCTTGTTTGTGAGGCCTCTACGCCAAAGCCATGGAATACCCTCTGTTCATGATTGGAACATGTTCTCTAATCAGACTCTAGAAAGCTGCACAAACAGAACTACTATACGTCCGTGGTGTCTGCAGCTGCCCATGTACGCATCATTCTTGGGAGTACATTCAGGCCTTTACCAACCCAGCTGGACTGTCACACATATACTTATATTCCATGTATGGCAACAATTGACATTATTACAAATGTCACGACCCATTTGATAAAATAACATTTAGGAAAATAAAAAAACTGTTCTGACTTGATTTTCAGAAGAACAAGTAGAAAAGTGAAGCCAGTGAAAAAAGAATGTAGTGGAATTAGCTCACCTGGTTACCACTTCTTTCACTGGTTTTAGGAGGTTGAAGACATAATAATTAAAAAAACAAGCGACATTTCAAAATGTTGAAGTCGTTGACACAATTGTCACATCAGATCCGATTGGACATCATCCTGGTGTTCAGTTTCAGAAAGAACGACTGAAGTTTGCACAGCCGGCACTTCTTCTTCTTCTTTTTCTTCTTACTGTTCCTACCTTTCTTGTATACTCCCTGATATTTTCCCTCCTCCTCCTCCTCATCCTCATCCACCCAGGGTACCCAGGCTCCACCGTGTTGGCTGGGATTGGCTCGAGGGTCATCGGGGGGGAAATAAACCTGTACGGCTGTTTGGTTGTAGTAGGCGAGTCTTGCCAACAGCTGTTGGACTACATCCGGTCTCTGGTCTGCCAGGTCCTGTCGCTCGCACGGGTCGGCCGTTATGTTGAACAGCCACACGTTTTTCAGGGCGGAGGGTTTGTGGAAGGAAGAGTCGGCACGTTCAAGGTTCCACCAGGGACCAGGGAAACTGGGAAGCACCTTAAGAACAAAATGATCGTATAATTATTTATGTTCTTTATGATGAACTTGAAACTTAATGTGAAAACTGGTTCAAGGCTAGGTTGGACCGACAAAGGATAATTTAAACTAAGATTAGTTCTGATCACAGTTTAGCAAAACTAGGTTTAAAATGGGTACATCCGGATTAATATTTAGCTGAGCTCTGTTGCCCGATTAAAGACTAATCTCTGTTTGGCAAATCCAAGTTTATTTACATATAAATCAAAATTAAACTGAGTTTAATCAATATAGAGATGCTTGCTTACCCAAATTGAAATAAGTGAATTAAAAAAATGAATTGGAGTGCTGTCCGGACCTAATAAGTAAAAAGAGGCGGGAAGCTCTTAGGGAATATAGAGCGACTACTGTGTGTTCCTTGGGAAAATGTTCAATTGTTTGCTAGCTAACAAAAAGTTCACAAAATGTCATATTGTTTGCTAGTTTGCGAAAAAGTTAACAAAATGTCACATTGTTTGCTAGCTAGCTAAAAAGTTAGTTAGCCTAGTTAGCCTACCCATTATGGTTTGGCAAAGAAGCTCTAATTTCTCCTCCATTGAGAAAAACAGACTAAACTAGGTTGAGTTTGTCTTAACTTTCTTCCAGGAACTCGATTATTGTGCTTAATCTATCTCAAAAAGGCATCCACTTTAAAAGTTAAACCTCCTCTAGTAGAGGTTTAATCTAGGTTTAGCATAAAAACTAAACTAAGGCTTAAAGAGAGGTTTACACTGAATCGTTCTCAATTTTAAGCTTTTTAAAGTTTGGTACAACATAATTTAAAGTTGAACCATGATAATCAGGTTTAAAAATGAATCTATCCCGGTGCAACCCAGCCATGATGTGTCACTGTACCTGTGGGGGGACCCAGTCTCCATGGCCTGGGTCTCCTGTCAGCAGCTTCCAGTCTCCAACCCTGATGGCAGCCTGGACTGATGTGTCCCACACTGGCTGGGACGACTGGAGCTTCAACTGAGGTGTTGGATGGGTTTTGGGCGGCAGTGTCCCTCGCTGGGACATGTTGTGGTACTGGGATATTGTCCGCCTGGACTTTGACTTTACAAGTAATTTGAGCTGTGTCTTGGAATTTGGTTGTGGTGGTCTTGATCGTGACAGGTTCTGTTTCTGGGATGTGGTCCGCCTGGACTTTGACATCAAACGTGATTGGATCTGAGGCTTTAGGGATTTAGGACGAGAAGTTCCTGATACTGATGGAGGACCACTGGAGTGAGACTTCAGTGGTTGTTTGTAATGTGACGGTTTCTGGTTCTGAGGGTAAAGTTTAGTCCTGAGTTTGGGTTTAAGTTTTGATTTTGTGAGGGACTTAAGCTTCTGTTTGGGAAGGGGCTTAGATTTAGGTTTCGTATTATATGTCTTGGGCGTCCTCACTTTGAATGCTGACTTCTGCTTCGGTTGCTGTGTTAGTATCTTCTTCTTCTTTTTCTTCGGCTTCTTAAAGGCCGGGCCTTTTGATTTACTCACTGACAAATCAAAGAAAACACACAAGAATGAGGAATATGAAATATTACTTTAAGCTTTGTTTTGTAGCTTTGCTGATGCTATGGAAGATTCTGGAGCAGATAAAATTACTTTTATTCCATTTTTGTATCACTTACATCCCTTACATCTCGACACATTATCCAGATAATAAACGATCCAATCTTGCCTTCACATTTACACCTACGCTCTCATTATCCTCATTGATCTCTGTCTTCCAGAGCAAAACCTGCTTCTGAGTAATCTGAGATGAAAGCAAATCAGCCCCAGACTCCCCTAACAAATCACAGTTTGTGAGTTGGTGAGTTAGGGGAAACCTTGCTAAAATTTGTAAAACACTTTCTACAACAAGTTCTTAATTATTTGTCCTCTCTTCTAAATAGTTACCTGAGACTCCCTCTGTGCTGTCGTCCCAGATCATGGTTGCAGCAGGTTTGTGCAGAGGGTCGATGTTGTGAAGGATCTCCTGACGAGGTGACTCCTTCCCTTCACTGATAGTGGGCCAAACATCAAAACCATCCAGGCCGTGACTCTGAGGGGGAAAAACACACATAAATCATAGAAAATACAAAGAAACAGTCATGTAGAGTAATGAGAGGTCACTGAGGTCCCTGTTACATGTGCCACGTAGTGAAACCAGGATTAACTGTCCACGTGTTTCCTCCATTTATGTTGTCAGAAAAAATACTCAAACATGTACCACACGGGATAAGTAATAATAAATTTCCCTTGGTAATGGTGCCTATCGAATTTCTGGATTAGTCAGATATTTTCTTGACTGTTGCCAAGATAGCCGTCCTTATCTGCTTTGGCAATGGAAACCTACTTATTTACGAAGCCAACAAAGCTCTTTGGGAGCTGTACATGGACTACACCGACTCACCAATAAAATGAATTTATGTCTGAAGTAAAACACAAAGCGTCTATGTGGCCACTGTTTAGAAACAGTTCACTTATAATGGGTCAAGAGCACATTTATCTACATGACAGTAAATAAAGACAGTCTTACAGTAGCTCTCTAGCTGAACTTTAGTCTGAAGCCAAAAGGGATTGATGTAGATGGAACTCCACATTCAGTTCTGACCGTGACAACAAATAAACTCATCTATTAATATGAAATCGGTTGGACACACTGAGCGGTTCAAGTTACCACAGAGTAAACTCCAGCGGAGTTAAGTTTTTGGCAAAACAAGTAGGAAAATATACAGCTGAAAAGCCCTACAGTGAAGTGATCGCTCATATCAGTAGCTTGGGTGGCTGTAGTGAGAAGTGCATCTCTAAATCTGATTTGTTTTACAGGACAATAACATGGACAGAAATGCACTCTTTTACTGTATTTAATCTTTGCTATCCTGTTTTCACCAAGAAGCTTAAAAGCAAAATCAATGACAAGCATACACGATACACACAAGCAACATGCACCAAAATACAAAGCTAAAAACAGATTCAAGCGTGTTTAAATTCATTACACATGTTGTAATAAAATACTGAATTTCCAGACCTCGCTAATGTTTCCCCCAGCCAGGCCCACCAGTGTGGGGAACCAGTCAGTGATGTGAAGCAGAGCGTTGGAGACCCGTCTTCTTCGTCTCAAAAGAGGACTGTGAACGAACGCCACTCCACGAACGCCACCCTCCCAGTACGTACCCTGGAAACACAGTCAGGAGGTTTAGCTACAGTTATCTCATCCCTGTCAGTTAGCAGAGATCTCTATATGTGCCACCAGTATTCACAACATCAGATTTTTTAACACATTCGGTGAACATTTGCAGCCACTTAAGGATACTGTTGGTGGTGAAACAGGATCTATGAATGTTACTTCATATGTCTCAAACTCACAAATTTTAATATTCTCTGAGATTGGAGTCACAAAGTTATAAGGACGATAGGAAAAATACCCACAATGGCTGCTGTAATCACCACATCCACATTGCTGAATTAATAAAAAAAATTGAGCTAAGTCTGTTGTTCTCAGATTTTCAATGCTTGTGGTGCAAAAAGAAAAAGCCAATCAAATTCCCCAGGCAATCAAACAAATTCTACGTGGTGGTGCCAAAACTTTTTGAATTGATATCTGAAACACTGAAGATAACTGAAATCTGACAGTAAAACTGATATAAACTACAAAATACCAGAAGTTATTTCTACCTTACGGCCTCGTAGCGGCCAGTTGCTCCCTCCTGTGAATGGCTGGGCACCGTTGTCGGTGGAGTAGATGATGACGCTGTTCCGGTAGTATCCGTACTTTCTTAAAGCATAGGTGACGTTTCGCACCGCCTCGTCCACCGTGGACACCATGGCGGCAAACTTTCTCCGGGCCACGTTAGCCATGTCACGGTAGGGGTAGATGTAGGACTTAGGCATCTGTAGAGGAGTGTGAACTGCCTGCAGGAAAACATGATACAGTGTATTCACACATGTTCACTTTGTACATTTTAAAGAAATACTGAGTGCTTTTCAAAGTAAAATATTCAAAGTTGCTGAAAATGGCCAGCCCTCCACTTAAACAATTTATTTTTTATAAAAACTAAAATACTATGATCAATTATTTTGATTTAAAGGGCAAATAGATGTATTTTTAGATATTCCAACAATAAGTAACACCAACAACACTGGTAGTTACTTGGGGATAAAATTCTCCGATTTTGTTCAGCTAACCCACTTTCCTTAACCTCTTCATCTGCCCAGAATTCCCCACAATTAAGCTGGTGTCAGGAGTACTCAAGGGTCCACATGACATATAACTGATCATCAGAGGGTGTCACATAGGTTTTGTAGGGACATTTGCACGCCCCCAATTTGTTGTGACTGTGTAGACTTGTTGTAGTCACAATTCTGTGATCTCACGCAACGTCCCACCCACAACGCTATCTGATTGGTTGAATGTTGAAAACATGTATTTTAATTATAGAAATGCTTAAAGGCATTTCAACAAAGTTTTGTGTTGGAATTTGTCTTATCCTTCTTGAGACACCAAGATTTTAATTTTTACTGCCAACGTATATTGGTTCCAAATATAACTGACTAATAATCTGTACTTGTATCGCCCCTGAAAATAACATATCAGCCCACACCTAACCCAAGAGGACTCCAGAGAGTATAAACAGAACTAATACGCGTCCGTGGTGTCTGCAGCTGTCTGCGTATGTGCCGTTTTGAGAGTATAATCCGGCCCTTAGTCATGGTGCAGAAGTTGGAGTTCAGTGTCCCTGACCCCCTATCAGAGAAAAATCAAATAAACAGCCCTTTGTTTTGTTCTTCTGCTCCTTGTCAGGGCATCAGCTCAAACCACTCAGCTCAAAACTTCTCATGACATGAACATGGCTGCCCACAAAACTTCAACAATAATCAAATTTCATTCTACACTTTCTGTGTGGCCTGTTTTTAATCACATGGTCAAGGTCCATATGAGCCAAACAGTCTCAAATAAGTTTCTGATGCTCAGAGACAAACAAACACTTTCATGTGGTCTCAGTGTTATTCCAACATGTCTGACTCCCCACATCCAGACATAAACGAACGCAGCATCAAAACACATGTCAGCCTGTAGAGTATTTGACCTATTTTCTCCCAGTATGATTGCTGAACAACAGCAAAATTGCAGCTCTACAAGAAAAAAAACCCTTGTTTTCTGTATTTTGTGGGGCTCAGACTCAAATCATGTTCCAGAGATGTTTTACTTTGTATTTTTCTGATATCAAACCTTAGCGTGGTACCTGGAGGGAGAGCAGCAGGAAGAGGGGCCTGTCTGTGGGGTCGTGACTCTCAAGGATCTTACGAGCTCTCTGTGTGAAGAGCGTGGTCGAATATTTCCCTTCCTGGCCCCACGCCACGCCCTCGTCGTCATGGAGATCATACCCACATAACCCCGGGCCATCACAGGACCCATAACTGGAGGCAGATGGAGAAATGTGAGTTAGAGAGATCGATAATAGAAATAGACATATTGTGATCAACATCATGATCATAATAATCACACATTTTTACCTGTAGTAATCCACACTTCCTGTTAAAGAACCAAAGAAACTGTCAAAACCCTTTCTGGTAGGCAGACATGCCTTCCTGGGGGAAAGAAGAAAGAGAGAAGTTTTAAACCTGCAGTGCTTGTGAATGTGAATGTGCAACAGGGATACACTCATCAAAAACACTCCTCTGTTGTACTAATAATGGTCAAAAACTTCCCAGTGTGTCTGGACTTCTATATTAACGAACATAACATACTAGGAAAAGCAAATCACATTATGGCCACTACATACAGCTGTTTGTATGATGGGCAAAAGTCCCATTGATAAAAACAAGGCTGCCACTGTGGCTTGGTAGTTGCTAGGACACAGCCCCTGCAGGCCTGACTAGGAATCCCCGCCTACTCACTGAGTGACACATGTGGTCAGATTGTGTTAGCATGCAGTTTTTGATGGTGGTCCACCGAAATTAACTGAGCTGCCAGACTGCTTAGAGGGTGGACATTTCATATTGGTAAGATTTCAGTTGTCTGCTATGCAGGATTAGTTTTACAGCAGGGCATTCTTGTTACAGGTGACTACAATGACTGAAAATATAACCAAGATATAAATACATATACATTTCTAACACTACGTTTTTAAGGGTTCTTCTACAGGGTAAGACAGTGGGTGGCAAGAGGACAGGGACACAGACGTGATATCTAGATGCCTTAACCACAGTGTTTGCCAGATAGTCTAAATGGCATCCGAAACTCCCTCCCTCCAAAGCTTTCAAAAATTGGATTAGGGGGTCTGAGTCCAGCAATTTCTGTAACCAACCAAAACTGTCAATCTGATGTTTCCACCACAGAAATTTTCCCCAGGGACAAAGAACATTTGGAGTGCATCCCCTCTGCAGGGACCAGGGTCTAAATTATGTTCTTGGGACATTATTTTACCCACCCAAAAAGTCCCTGCATGAGAAGTATTGCCATTGTTGTATAATTAAGACCTGGATCCGTCGATGCCCCTCAGCCTTGCATCCAATCCTTGCATGCAATCCAGTGGCCACTCGCTGTATTGCAGCGAAAAATTTCCTCCAGCCCAGAAAGCTTTTTACCCATAAACCACCATTATAAAAGAGACATCTGTGAAACTGTTAACAGGACACTTGAAACTGTAAACAAGGTCACTCATGACTCTTTCTATTATGAGTTTTTGATCCATGGAGGTTTTGTATTTGTACAACTTTCCTTGAGCCAAGAAAAATGATTTCAAAATCTGTGACTTCATCACAAAGTAAAGTCTATGGGCTGAGCAGGAACTCGTTGGCAGGAGAGATCTTCTGAAAGGGTGCACCGCTAACCCCATTTTATTAACAATTACTGCATCATCCCTTGTCAGTGACAGCCGACTTTTCATGGCACCAGTAAATACTTCTGTAAACTAAACAACATCAACTAAATGATTAAATATTAGACATTTAATTGTCTGATTTGTTTGTAACAAATAGATGAAAAACTGAGTGAAGTATTTGGCAATGAGGAGTATCTTCAAGGAGGAGATGAAGGATAGTGTTGTTGTTAAAACAATCTAAAGATTAGAAATAAATACCACATATCAAAAAAAAAGATGTAATCATTTCCGATTCTTTTTTAATCTAACAAATATTTTGCTTCAATCCATATTTAGGATTTTGTTCAAAGATTTAAAAAACACAAAATAAGGGTAATGAAATATGTTAACAGACATTCAAAGCTTCATTCAAAAACCTCAGTAAAATCTTTCAATGTAAAAAAAGACATTTAGTCCAGTCAAGAATATAATTGATTTGTTTATTAATGGTGACTGTAGAATAGAAACTATTTGGTCATATTCATCCATACTGATACCAGTGGAGTCTCGTTCTCACCTGTAGAAGCCCAGGTGCCACTTGCCGACCATGTGTGTGGTGTAGCCGGCCTCGCGCAACCTCTCAGGCAGCGTGTCCATGTGTGAAGGCAGACAGCTCGGCTGCCTCGGTCTGATGATGGAGTGTTGTAGCCCTGTGTGAATCTGATATCTGGAAGAAGAAAAAAGACTTCTTGTTGGCTTTGTACCAGACCAACTGCTCACACAGGATCTGCTGTTAGAACCAGGGGCTCATTTATCCTCACCACAGTGAGGTTTGATAATCAATAATCAGATTAGTCAGAGCAGCTACGTCATTTTAACCAGAGAATCTGACTCAAAAACTATTCTGCTTTGACACCTTTTGTGTCAGACTGATCTGTAACATGTATATTTACAATCAATAAATCAATCAATAGTCTTCTTATCTTGATGTAATAATCACAAGAGTAAAATATGGCACAAGGGAGAATGAATTCATACTGAAACTAATCAATATTCATCCAACAGACTTTTCAGATAAGGGCTTTAAGTCATTTTAAGCAAAGATTCCAAACATTTCATGGTTTTAGCTGCTAAAATCCGAGGATTTGCTATGTTGCTTTTGTTTTGTATATGTAAATTGAATATCTGTCAGTTTAGGACGGTTGAAAAATCAGCAATAATCTACTGAAAGTGAAACTGATCATTAGCTGCAGCCCTAGAACAAATCCTGCTACCATCCAGCTTTATGCCAAAGTGTAGTCAATAGTGCTCAAATTAAATCAATGCTGCCCTAACTCAAGTAAAATAAAAATATTTGACTGGTTAAAAAAAAAAACAGCCCCATAAATGTATTTCTAATAGCTTAAGCTGCTAGGACAAGTTGCTTTTCATGTATCAATGACAGAAGTTCAAAATCCAGTGCAGAGTGTTTTACATGGCAGACAGATGGCTGAACAAAAAGTAAAACAGGTGTCCGTACCTGCCGGTCATGAGCTGGCTGCGTGATGGTGTGCAGATGGGCTGAACATAGTAGTTCTCCAGTTTCACACCCTCCGCTGCTAGTTTGTCCAGAGTAGGAGTCTTTATGTTCGGGTTATGGTAGCCAATGTCGTTGAAACCCTGTTTTAGAGTCATGAGAGAGATCTTTTTTTAGAGAAAAAGAGATTTAGATAATCCCTTCCTTCCATAGTGACAACATTCATGGACATTTTAAATTATTCTTTCTCCTAATGTGATCGCAGATTGTCATTGCAAAAATTATAGACCCTCTGATTCCTACCCACCTCTTCATATCTTCCTGTATGTAGGTGCCATTTACACCTCCAACCCACAGTCAAGTTAAGTCATTTTTATTTATAAAGTGTCAAATCATTACAGAAGTTATTTTCACATGGAGCCGGTCTAAACCACACTCTCTGTAACACACAGAAAATGTGTCTTCTGACATAACTAAGGCAGATTTACTTTAAGGAGGTGAAGGTAATCAGATACAGGCGAGTTGCTGCGTTAGAGAAGCATAACGTCTTTGATCAGACTCATTCAACCTTTTGTTTATGCCCAGTATTTTGGTGAGTGCCTTTTTTATGGAAACATTTTGGTTTGTTTCATGTGAGATTGTGAGCCTCAGCGAAACTCACCAAATACACTGGTAATTGTTTTGGACGCGTGCATCATTACTAAACCAAACAGTAGCAGCCCTCTCACAGCTTTTTTTTTCTGAGTATATTTTTTAGTTTAAGTTTTTATCTCACAAGAGTAGAGGATACAAAACATGTCTATTTGACATTTGACTGGTTCAGGGTCAAACTGCATTCCAAACATCTCAATAACAGCTTTAAAAATACTTACCCAGAAGGTGGACAGATTCAGACACAGCTATAACATGTGCATTAAAGGGACAGTTCACCCAAAAATTTTGATTGAAGGTCGATTGAAGGTTGGGTTTAGTGTTTTTAGTTCACAAAACTCCACTTAAGTTTCACGGAAGAATCACAGTTGAAGAATCTCCCAAACAGTTGAAGTGAATGGTGACCACTTTTCAAACTGGGAAAAAACGACCAAAAAATCTGCTTGCTGACCTCTGCATTAAGAGCATAACGGCTCAATGTTCTGAGAAATCTTTGCCAATCTAACATTCGTAAAATCAACTCTGTGTACCACTTTTATTGATATGAAGCCATGTTTAGTGGACGTAGACGATGTGTGTATCAGGTCTAAGACAGAATCTCATTGGTCATTTGTTAAAACTACTCCAAGAGTCCCACGCAATTTTTAAATTCTCAGTGAATAGATGTTTTTTATGAGCTCATAAATCCGGGATATCAATCCTCTACTGTCTGAGTTCAATTCAAGGATACAGTCGAATTCATTAGCTTTGTAAGACTAGTAGCTAATAGTCATTACTGTTGCCTGACCAATGGACATTTGGAAGACTGATACAAACTGATCAAAAATTTGAATCAGTGTTTGTACAGAATTGTGATCATTCAATCAACAGAAGGTAAGACTTGTCCGAGCTTTTCGGAAACACGTCATTCCCAGGACGTCACATACCAACATTTTGGGTTGGTGAAGCATCCGGAACACAACAAAATGATAAGAAATACAGGCAGAGTGCAGGGTCCCTGCAGATACAACCACCACCACAAAGGGATAATGTTTGAACCGAGCTATACATTGTTTTTTGTTTTGTTTTTTGTTAGGAAAAAGTTGCATATTATGCCTTTAACTGTTAAACTTGTGTTGTCCACTTTTCCCATGAATTGTGATGTGGTGTTTCCTAAATACTCTATTTTTGATGAAAAACGAGCTCGTCTTCTTGACTAGTTGAGGAAATTGGTGACACACGCCAGTAAATTATGTCTTTAAATGTGTCATATTCTCGCCACTTAAACGCCTACATTTTTGTTGCCATTTTATTTTTTCATGGTCTGTCTTTTGTCTTTCTGGTTCCTTTGTAAGGATCATGTTAGCAGTTTGAGTTGGCTTAGTAAACCCAGAATTCAGCAGCACTGACTTATGAGTAGCTGTTTTTGTAGAATGCTGAACTAAAAAGTGGAATCAGGATGTTTGCAGATCTGTAACGTCGTGTTGGCGAAGTCTCGCAGTTGGGGGATGAAACTTGTTGCTCACGGGGGGTCACCTACATGAAATATTTGGTTTTGCTTTATTTTGTTTCCATGGACCATCGGGCCATATTTAATGTTGATCCCTGATGATACAGATGGGATCATCATCATGGGACCCTCTTTCACACACACCTGGTCGTCTGTTAGGATAAACAAGATGTGCGGCTGGTTCTTCTGCTTCTCTCCTGTCTCATGGTTCTGAGTGTTTCTGTCATCTCCCTGTTGTCTCTGGTTTGGTTTGGACCGCTGAGCGGACAGGCAATCCAGGCTGAAGAAAACACTCAGCACAGTCACAGCCACAGCAGCAGCCTGCATCTTTACTGCAGGACCCTGAAGAGAACAACAACAGCAAATCACAACAATACAGTCAGAACTTCTACCAACAAAACACCAGGGAAGTGGAGCTTAAAAATGTTTGAGTCGGCACAAATTCACACAAGCACGCCATCAGTGGTGGACTGACTGTAGATCATAAAACCACATCTGAGGTGGACTTGCCAACTTGGCTGTAACTGATTTGAAACATTCATCTGGAGGAGCTAAAGCTCCGAGGAGGTCTTTTTAACCATTTACAATCTACAACAATAAAAGTGATGAGAATATTAGTCATGGCTGAAGAAGCAGAAACAAACTTTTCTCACTATTCATTGATCATTTACTGCATTTTAAGGAGCCTCTTACATCTATACAGTGTGCATTACAGTTGTTGACAGTATTAATACTTAAATGCTTTTTCAGTACCACGTGTGTAAAACATTAAAATAGCCATTAATCGTGGCACTGTGAGATGTTTTTGGGACAGGGTGATATTAAGTTTGTCTTCTATTCTAGATGTGAAAATACCTTTGTGTCCATCAGTTTGCCTCTTAGGGACAAGGATAGAAAGTATCCAATCAAAGCTTATACAACGTATTATCGCACTAGCTTTTATGTCAGTTAAGCGTATCATTATGATGAATTGGAAATCACACAAACCAAATTGTTTCAGTATAGATAATTGGTTAAAAGACTTTTTGGATCTATTATCAATGGAACGAGCAGCTTTAACTCTTTTTGAATATGACCATGGTGATGATGGACCCTGGATTTTTATAAGATCCTATCTAGAAAAAATGGGTCATGATTGAACTTGAACTATGGTATTTGTTCTGGCAAAAGGTAAGAGCCTCTTAAGGAAAAGGGGCAGAGACTAAAGGGGTATCAAAAGTTAAAAGAGGCAGAGCAGCAAAAGAACAAGGAGCACACTTGAAGCAGAGCTGCTGTGTGTGTTGCTTCATAATAGTGGGAACAGTATCAATATGATGATCAGCTCCATCTACGTTAAGGCAGCACTACAGTAGAGTGGACCAGAGTCGAGTTGAGCTGTTGAGACTGCATCAAGCAACAGTTTAAAGCAGCGCACACATCTCCAAATCTTGATTAATATATCAGGTGAACGGTGATAGAAAGGAGCAAACAGAATACCGGCGCTCATTGATAAATAGTTAATTTGTTTATTGTGGTTAAAGTAAACTAATTATCAGTGAGTTCTGGTATTTTGTTTGCTGTATAAAATAACCAGACTGGGATGTCTGATTTTGTCTAATCCAGCAAATTAAGTGACAGATCAAAGCACTTAATCATATTCATGTAAAAATCATGTTAAATCCAATACTGACACAAGGGAGCTCTATCACGACATAGATGGGATGACACAACAGCTGAATGAATGAATGAATGAATGAACGACACAGGTATTGTTAAACTTGAGAATGGGGCTTAATTTATGGGCCATAATTATTGCTGGATGTACTGAAAGGAAGCTGATACTTTTATTGATTTACTGTGAGCTTGTTCGATTGTTTCCCTTCTGTGGAAGCAAGTAATCAAAAGGATTGGAGAGCGGTTGCATAAACTGTTGCCAGAATCTGCTCGGCTGTGCTTTTTAGGTCTCTCCTACCACCAAGTCCATCCAAACAAAAATTCGGACTTGCATTGGCAGGCTGTGTAGGTATTTCAAGGATTGTTCCTCACCATTGCGAAGAGTCAGACAAACCCTGGTTCTGATGAATGTTTAAAGTGAATGACAGACATTGCCTCTTTTCAATCCCTCACTGCAAGGACTAAAAATTACCAAGGAAACTTTTATTAAGTCTGGTCTAATTTTTTAATGAAAAGCAAGACACACAGAGGAACAAAAATATTTCTTCCTTTTAAGGAAAATGTGCTGCTTCATTCATTGAGGTCATGTAGTATTTCTGGTTATTTACACTTCATATCCATTTTTATTTGGAAAAAGAGCTTTCTACCATCTTTTATTCTTTTACCATCTGGTGCCAAGATCTGTTTTGTTTTGTTACGTTTGCTTTTTCACTTGTTCTTTCTTGACTTTAATGTGTGACTGTAATGTGTTGTATTATGCTGCTTTGTGCAAACTTGAATTACAAAAAACACTATCTGATGGTTAGTAATTTAATATGGTCTCATTCACAGCATATGTTGTCCTAATGCATTTTTAAAAAAAATCTAATGCTGCACTCTTAGAAGCATTACACTAAATAAAAAAAAAAGTTTTGTTTTGCTACTACTACATACACTAATTCAGATAGCTTTTTCCCTGACCAGCAGTCAAAAACCTAAATATATTCAACTTACAATAACATGAAACAGGCAAAAGCGAAAAAAATAAAAATAAAAATCACATTTTAGAGAAAGGAATAAGAAAACTGTGAAGGTGTTTCATATTTTTGTTTGATAAACCTCTGCCAATCGATTGGCATCATTTCTGCACTAGTGGACTGCATTACGTTTTAAGTCGTCACTTATATTTTGTCATAAACCTTCTGTAATAATGTAATTTAATACAGCACTACAAATACTCTGGCCTAAAAGTTACAATAGAGCTCTCTGTCACAAAGTGCCAACCAACACAGAAAATACACTTCTTGAAGATGTTTCAAGGCTTTTGAACTCCTTTGCTTTAGATTTCACAGATATATGTAGTCTTTAACCCTTTATTTTCTCAGTTTGCTCCAGTTTGACACACGGTTCAGTAATCTGTGGAAGGAACAAGAAGATTGTGTGTGTCTGCATTGTCTATGACATGTTTACAAACTACAAAGCCCAGAGCAGCACGCAATGTTGATTTTATCTGTGAGAAGTGACTAAAAGCAGCTGTCTGGGCTTGAATGGACACAAGGCCGGTGGTAACCAGTGCTTCTGATGTCTGAACTGGTTTCCCTTTAGATGAGATACTGGTGTTCATGGCAACAACACAGGACTCACACTCTGTCACATACTTTTTGTGTGTGTGTGGTGGACATGATGAACTCCTTTCCTGTGAAAGCCTGTTGGTTCAGACTATACAAGCTCAGACTAGTCCTGTATAAAAACTGTTTTGATAAAGTCTACAGCTTGTATCAAGTTACAAATTGACTGAATCCTGTTAGAAATACAGTATTTATCAATATCAGTTTTCATTTTGATTTTAAGTCTGACATCACAGTTTCATCAAGGTGCAAATGATCCACACAGCTCCATGCTGAGTTTAAAGTCAGTATATTTCTAATTAAATTCACATCATTTCCTCACCAAAAGCTGTATTATTTCAAAGCCAGGCCTGAATCAATACCTCGATATCGGATCAATGGGAGTGAACGGCTCTCCTCCTCCTCCTCCTCTCCTCTTCCTCTTCCTCTCCTCTCCTCAGTTCATTCTTCACACCCCGAGTCTTTCTTCAGCTCGCAGAAAGTTTGGTTGGAGTAAAGTTAGCAGGAGACGCCGCATGTCCTCAAGTTTCCACCAAACCTTCCTTCCTTCAGTCTGAGCGTCCACACTCCCAATGAAATACGACCAAAGTCAAGTCAGACACACTACCAGTCTGAGACTACCGGTCTGACCTGTCAAAATAAAACAAAAAACGTGGTGCAGCCAGTGAGCAGTTTGTCTTATGGATCATCTGGTTATAAATTAAATGACAGTTTTTACTCCGAAAATTAAGTATGAAAAATTTTATAAATAAATTGATTCATAGTTATAAGCTTGTGGCTAATACTACTGAAAGATCACCATTAAATAGTTATCATATATTTCAAAGCAACAAAGTTCCATAACACAGTCTATATGGCACATTGTAATGTTCTTTTCCGGCAGAATTTATAAGAAATAATAATAAAAAAAAAACTATCTTTGTTTCATTTGTGTTATAACGTGTCATCGTGGAAATTAGTTTATGAACTACCTTAACTTAACCACTGGTGCGTGGTTAAGCCTCAAAAATACAAAGACTTACATGAGAAAAACAAATGACATTGTAATGACAAAGTCGAGCTATCGTCTAAAATTATCTAGCAACCTTGTGGGCTAGAGGGCTAATGTTCAAAGAAAGAAATAAGACGTAACTAAACACACACTAACGCTAGAGTGAACTTATGTTAGCTAATTAACTCACTTAACTAAACACACACTGATTCCAGTGTGAAACTTGGCTACTGTAAGTTAATTAGGTAACTTGTATATATTTTTTCATTCTTCATCATTTTGCTCCAGGTTATCAATAACATTGATTTAAAAAAACAAACAAAAAAAAACCCAAAAAAACTTCTGCCTCTCGCAACTAACAGAAAACTTTTAAATAAATATTTGTAAACCAACAGCCCCCTTAATCATGGTGGCAATGTCAAACCCTCTTGAAGAAAAAAAATCCATTCATGTGGTTCTTGTGACCGAAAGTCAACTTGTGCAGGTAGCTACTCTTGACTTGTGCAGGAATTTACTTTTTTCATTTGGCGGATTTGATTACTTGACCACAAAACAGATCTAACATGGTGTGCGTATTGCCTTGTCTAGTGATGTTAAATCAGTTGGTTAAATTGATACAAAATACCTTTTCTTTTTCCTAGCATGGCAGTTTTATTGTGAAGGCTAAATTCCTGAACATCCGGTGTCCTTCCTTTTATTTGTGTAACTTGACACAGGGAAAACGGTAATAAAGCCCCCAGCCCCTTTAACACCACTCGTTTATCGGTTACTTTCATGTGTTTCTGGTATTATGATTGTTGTCGTTGTAAAAGAGTTTCCTGCTTGTGTTCGTGTGACCGCAGACTGAACATCAGCCGGGCGGTGTGACTGCAGGCTGGAGGACTGTTAAACAGGCAGAAGAGCCAGCTGGCAACTCAGAGAAAACCAGGAATTTCTCTCTTTACGCAATGAACGTTACTGTACACATGCAAAACGGCATCAAGTCCTACAGAGACAAACGAGGGTGAGAGCGGAAATAGGTCACATTAATTAGGCAATAAAAGCTCTAATTATCACAAGATTTAATAAACACACAATAAACAAACTCCAAACAGAACATGTGAATTGGAAATGTTTGAAATAAATCGGTCTGCATCATTATGAAGAGTTGTCACAGTAGTCAGGTTGACCAAGAAATAAAAGATGTTAATTGAGCTTTAATAACATACAAAACATATATAGGCATACAGAGGCAAAGTAAACATTTTTTTAATATGACAAACAAATGTATAATTTGCATTTATCAGTCCACCAAAAGTCATGTATTACTACAGGAAGTGTCTGTGTATATGTCTAATAATAATTAGAATATAAATAGAAAAACAGAGTACATGATCAAGCAGTCCTAAGCCTGCACATAGTGCAAGTGAAAAATTAAAGAAATAAGTTCATTTACCAATAAGTAACATGCAGATAATAAAAAACATACAATTTAGGAAAAAGCGAGAACCACAAAGGATACGTTAATAAAATATAAGATATGGTTTCATATAAGGCTGATATACTGTATGATGATCTAATGTAATTCAGATAGAACATCAATAAAAGAACATTAAAGGGTAGATTAAGGGCAAAGTATATGGAAGTTCAGATAAAAATATTAAAATAATGATGAAAAAACAAGCACACTTAGAATGTGACAAATTTGTAATACAACACAGTAAAAATATTAATATATAATATGATATGATATGATGCCATTGTAATCCTGTGTATTCTTTGATCAGATAGTTTCTGCTTGTTTTACACTATTTTATTTAGGAAACAGTTCCTGTACAGCTGTTTGTTTGATTTAATTAATTTAATTCATTAAGGTATTCATCATAAGAATTGTATTGTTGTATTATTGTATTGTTACTCTTACATACAAAATCATCGTTTTAAAGGAGAAATCTGTAATATATCTACTGTAATAAATCATGAAATTACCTCAATATGTCATCAGAGATTAAGGAAACATGTTAAGTTGAAATATTCACCAACATCTGTGGTGTCCCCATCTGAAATTTATATCCTGGGCTGGAATAATGAGTCAATGTCTGTTTATGAGTCATAAGAGATCATTAACAATTTGAAAGAAGTTAACAGTTAAATTGAGAATTTTGTTAATGGAGTCTGGCAGGCAGTGAGACAGGCAGCCACCGAACTCATCATTCTGAGTGTGTTATTTCAGAGAAGTGAGCTTTTGTTTTCAGGACAACAGGCTTAACTTTACACTGACCGAAAACTGACAATTATAAACAGCTGATCAACTTACAGTATAGGACGTGTTGTTGCTTGTTATAGGATTTCAACCTATATGCAATATACCTTTTTTGGTTACAGCTCACTATTTGGACTGCAGTACTCATTTTTGCACATGGAATTACTACATATTTCCTCTTAAATATATCTATATAGCTGCTCTTCCTACACATTTCATTTTACCATTGATCCTGTGTTACCCATATATGACCGATAAAACTGAACTTGAACTTGTGATACACAGCCCTGATGATAATACCACCATTATGCACAATATACACAATTACATTAAGTTTCCCTTTATAATGAAATTCTTTCTTTGCCTCCCACTCTGAATGCTGTTATACGATGAAACTCTTATGTAAAAAGTGAAGAAAAATATAAAAAATAAAAATATGAAAATAGAAATATAAAAATATAAAAATACAAAAGAGGAAAGGAACAATATGTACCATTCTAATTATAATTACAATATAGAATATCAAATATGTATGTTTTAGCCTATACATTGTCCAAAATATACAATAAATAGTACCAAAAAGGCTGTGCGAAAAAAATAAAACAGTAGCATGAATGTAAATACAACAGCAGCACAAACCTGAAAGTTTTGATAATTCGTGTATTTCTAGCAGCTCTGAAAAGACCCACATTAAAAATAACAAATTAGTAAGAAGGTCTCCAAGAAACAAAGGAGAATTTGGAGGATAAAACAGCATTAAGGGTCCACAGTTATATATTCACTTTTTTCCTCCACTTTGTTTGACACATTGCTGCTAGTTTCTCAGTCTGTGCTTTTATTTTGAAAGTTGTGAACAGAAATCCTGTCTTTCCTGGTTCCACCTCTTTTAACGATGATGGATGGATTGATAAACTGATGGGATGGATGACTGACAGCGGTTATTTGAAACACCTGAACATAAATTAGAATCAGAAAGACTGAAGAAATACTCCACTTTGTCCTGGCGAAAGAACATTTCTAACACCATTTAAGGTCTCACTAGCCTATTTCTTTGAGTGATGCTTGCCTATTCATTTAAACAATTTGTCTCTGTAATTAAAACAGTCTGCTGGCCGTTCATCTTGCTCCAAGTATCCAACAAACAAAGCAGCGATAAAGGTTGTGTGTGATTTATGAAAGCCTGAATCACTGGCAGTGAGCAATACATGAAGGAATGCTGCCAGACGCTGTTGTAGCTGGAAAAGAAGCAGTTGTTCACCCCCTCCCCACACACAATTTTAACCCTTTTATGTCCTTAATTTATCTACTGAACCAATATTAATTGTTAATTTAAATGCTGAAGCTTTAAGAAGTCATAGTTATTATCCTGGATATTTAAGTCATGTGTTGTTGAAAGTTATGGAAGCCCATATATGCCGCTGAAAGATGAAAACAAAGATGAAAAGTCAACAATTATAATAACACAAAGAAACACTGATTCAAAACTTTAAGACACCGAGTAAAAGTTATGAGCTAGAAGTCAAAATATGACATAGTATGTCATAAAAGCTACTTTCTAGGTGAAAGTTGTGAAATATAAGTCAAACTTATGAGACAGTAAGACCAAATGTTTTCAAAAGACAAAAGAGGCTACAAGTGGGCGCAAGTGGGTGCTGACTGCTCAACCACAAAACTACAAATCTTGTAACTTAGAATTTGTTTGGTTATGGCATACCGGCAGAGTGGCTTTGTTAACTCTTGAGATGTGCTACTTTTCAGTCATGGTTCTCCAGCGGATGGTGGAAACAGCCCAGCATATCACTGGCACTGCACTACCACCCACACAGGACATCTTTGACAAGAGATGTCTGAGGAGAGCATGTTGCAGCACCAGAGACCCATGTCCTGTTTGACCCCCTGACATCTGGTCAGAGATACTGAGCCGTTAATGGACCAACAGACTGAAGAAAAGTTTCCTTACCAGAGTGACCCCAGACCCCAACACTGATCTCTAAGCTTGACTTTAGCCACGGCTTATGCAATAAAGGGAATTTTTATTGTCACTGTGCTGCCACTTTGTCTGCACTATGTTTTCATGTTGCACTCGAGACTTTTTGTTACACTGGACCAGCATAAGGACAATAAATTAAATTGAACTTAGAAAAAAAGTGTCACACCATCAAAACAAACAATGCCTGTAGAGCTTTAAGTTGTAGTAAAATATCATCACTGACACATTTTGGCCACTGGTCATCCTCAGATCATGAAGAGTGTTGATAACAACTCACTTGAATATACAAGACAATCAAGGTAATGACTTCAACATGTGTGTGCAGTAGACAACACCCAGAAAGTGTGAACACTCAGGTAGTCATGAGAGACAAGTGAAGGGACAGAAACAGAGATCCTGAGTCAGTCTCAAAACTTGAACATTACAAGAAATATTTCAAAGTAAAATTATCCTTAAGGCTAATGGGCAGTAGTGAGAGAAGTATTCAGATCCTTTATGTGAGCAAATGTACCAGTAGTTTTAGCTGCTTGAGGTGGAGCTACTTTGAACTGCTTTATATACAGTTTTATACACAGAATCATCAGATATATCTGAGGAGTCATGAGATAATTAATGAGAGAGGATGATACACTGATCCGTCATAATCTTTGATTTTTGGTTAAATATTTGATCATTTAAACATTTATTGAAATGAAACCCTGTGTGAAGTTGAGAGGGAAGAGAAAATATTCGATGGAGCTGTTAACAACTCAGACATCTTAAATGTGACCCCAACTACACACAGCATTTGTAGGACATCAGAAGCCAAAAAGACTGGAAACTACTGGTTGTAATCTTTAACAGTGTGCAGTATTTTAAAAGCTTGTTATAGGCTTGTTATCAATCCTGTAAAATCCTTATCTTAACTAGTGATTTAAGCTGTCAAATAATTTCTGTGGAGTTTAAAGTACAATATTTCCCTTTGAAATGTAGCAAAGTGGGACTATAAAGTAGCATAAAATGGAAGTATTAAAGTTCAAGAACCTCACAATTGTATTTAAGTAGAGTCCTTGAACTACACTTCACTACTTTCTGTTGAACTTGTCAATCCAAAACATCTCTCCTCAGAAAATATATTTTGGCATATCATCTCATCTAATGAGACCAATGACAAAACATTGTGATGGATGATGACATCATTTATATAATTTTTCTACTCCTTTTTAATACTTTTTATATGTACAGTATGTATGTTAGATATTAATTACAAGTTGGGCAATACTTTAAGCTGTTTTTCTTTCTGTAAATCTGGTGCAGAGTGCTATTATAATAAACCCATCCTTCATTTTTTCGGTTGACACTGACATGACACTTTGATCATTACATGTTTTTTAAATTTAAATCCAATGTGGTAAATTGATTTTTGCTTCATTAGCAACAGCCATGAGTCTCTTATAACCAATAAACTGAGAAATAAGATGGATGGATATAAGATACTTTCAAATTAAAATAATGTGAAGGGAGTTTCCATTCATTCCATAGTATGTTTTTTTTTTAATAATCTGTTTTTAAGTGATTTGCAATAATAAAAATGAAAAGATATATTATTCTTCTCTTGTTGCAACTATGATTTTTATGTATGTAAGTTTCACAGGCCTAATATTCTTCTAAGATGTGTCACTGATCCATTTTGCTTCACGTTTATAGGACTACTAATCTCAGAAGATGCTTTTGTAGTCCTTGTCCGTGTTCTCCTTTAGAAAACTCCATTTCCCATGAAGCAGTTCGAGGGGGGCGTCGTCAGCGCTCATGGCTGCACGCTGAATAGCGAGCATGAACTGAAGTGTTAATAACTGCTCAATAATATTCCAGTTTTGGTTCAGTTTCCAGTCGTATCGGTCGGTCCGGTCGGACAGCAGCATGGCCCCGGAGGAGGACGAAGCTCTGCTGTTTCTAATCTACCAGCACCTCAAGGTGAACGGCTACAAAAAGGCTGCGAAGGTGCTGGAAAAACACGTTACTCAGGTGAGAAGTTTGCTCTAAATTTTCAGCATGTCCTGCCTGAGTCAGTGTAGAATGGTTTATACCATCGATTTTTTAAAAATTTTATCATTTTTATGATTTTATTGCCATTTGTTGAGCTGCCATGCGCGTCTTGCATATTATATAAGAAGGTGGATTAAATATAAATGCGATTTCAGTGTGGTTTTTTTTGCTCCAGTGCGTGTTGCAGTCAGTAAGCTGCAGGAGGTCAGCCTGTGTTAGTGTGTTACAGCACATGGCTCCTTGTTGAGGCCTCCTGGAGGAAAAGAACATTATGTTACAGAAGCTGCATGGCCGTAAAAACAGCCCTGCTGCAGGCCTGCTGCTGCACACTCACACCCCCCATTCAAAACCTCTTTACATTTTTATACTGTTTAGTGATAAAAGTTGTTTATTGTTAATTAATGTCCCAGAGTTGCAATGATGACATGATTATTCGATTGATTGATCAACAGAAAATTACCAAGTGCCTACAAGCTCTCAAATTTGAGAATGTGTAGTAAATCCTGTGTTTTTTTTTTGTTTTTTTTTTTTTTTTTTTTTTTTTTTTTTTTTTTTTTTATTTTTTTGTTTTTGTTTTTCTT
>JAJHUR010084802.1:0-23270 GCA_027495735.1 Lutjanus campechanus
AAGAATGTAGCTTTTTTTTTTTTTTTTTTAAAAAAAAGAAAGCCGCTTGAGCTCCGAACACTGGACTGGATAGAAAAATCTTCAGGGCTGACAGCAAAGCTCCGGCGGCTGATGGCTCCATTCACAATAAACAAGCTGAAAGCCACGTGCAAAAGAATACAAACTCATACATTTGTCAAACAGACATTTCTACATGCAAACTAAATATCAAAGCAATTAAAAGCTCGGAATAGAGCCCCATCCCTGGAACATTTAACCTGAGTCCTGTGTGCATTCATCAGCCAGCGAGGAGAGAAAAGAATAAATGTTAACATGATGTGGCTCTGAGACCGGCGTGCACTGTGCAGGTAGATAAGCGTCTCAGGAGGCTGTCGGCCCACCTCGGCCACTGCGGTGACATTCATTAATCGCAGTCTCAGGAGGCAGCATGTCTCTTTTGTCTCTTTTTTTCCCCATTTGAGTGCAGAATTAATGCGCTTCTTCTTTAGTCCAGTTATAGCCTGCGTGATGTAAGGCAGCGCCGCCGATTCGTTAACACACATGACAACAACGGAGTCTGACAAAGGTCAACCTTCCACTGCTCGGAGCTCAATGACAGTCTGATGAATATAAATGTTCCATCTTGCTTATAAAGAAATCTTACTTTATGTTATTATGCATTTGACTGCTGTCTTTACATTCCATGGAGACATTCAACAGCCAGGACCAAAAGAAGGAGCCGATCAACAGAATTATGAAGGAGACGAAGAAAAGCAGAAGCTTTGAATCAAAAGACGGCACAGTGAGAATTTCCCTTTATTGTTATGCTTTGAAAGGTTTTATTCTACAAGGCTATATAGTCAAAAAACGCCTTGATTCAGTTTCCATCAAACAGATACTTTCCTCAAACTTGCAGTAATTACATTTCTCATAGAGTCTGCTGATAATATGTGTCTTGGGTGATCAGATCACAAGTGGATAGCGGCAAACCAAGACGTATTGTGATCCAATCACTTGCTGAGATGGTCCTTGACACATTTGACCACATATCATTTGTAGTGTAAGCACTAAAGCTGCAAATAACCATTATTTTCATAGTCACTTTATCTGTCGATTGTTCTCTTGATTAACAATTTGAATTTGAATTGTTATCTTAAAAAAAATGACTCAAACCGATTAACTGATTATGAAAATAGTTGTGATTAAGTTAGTAACCTATTAATAATTGATGACTCGATTAATCGTTGCAGCTCTAGTAAGTAAGTAATGTGTCATGGGCCACATTGAAGGACCGCCTACATAACTGGCCTCTGTGTAACTGAAGCACATACTCATTTGAACGTCAGTGGCATCATACATCTATGTACAAAATGAGAAGAATAAGCCACAAAAACAGGCAAAATGGTTTCCCGTGGATGGAGTCCATATGGAAAGTGCTGTCTGATGTGCTCCAGCTGATCTGCCTCAAGTCTTAGGGTGAGTTTTGATTGCCTAGAAGTTCCCTGCAAAGTGGACTGCAGAGTATTCAGCCATGGTAAGTAAGGCTGCGACTAACGATTATTTTCTTAGTCGATTAATCTGCCAAGTATTTTCTCGATCGATTCATAATTGTTTGCTTTAAAGTGTCAGAAAATGGTGAAAAATGTCGATCAGCGTTTTCCTAAGCCCAAGATGACCCAAAGATGTTCAGTTTACTGTCAGAGAGGAGCAAAGAAGCTGCAATCAGAGAATTTTGACTTTTTTTCGATAATTTTTTTTTACTCAAACCAATTAATCGATTCAGAAAATAGTTGGCGATTAATTTGATAATTGATTAATCGTTGCAGCTCCGATGGTAAGTAAGATTCCAGACTGCAAGGAGCAAAAACAAGCTCAGTTCAAAGAGAACTGTGAAGACCTGAGCAACTGCTCTTCACTTTGCAGGAAGCTGACAAGCAACATTACCCATCAATCATTGCACCAAAATCAAACAATGGCACTCACAGAGGAGTTTCATATCTTTTTTAAAATTTATATTTATTTTTCATTTAAAATGATTCATTTATTCATTTATCATTAAAATCTATTTTAATAGCTAATAATATATAATATGTAATAATATTTAATGTAATCATCAATCATAATTAATTTAATTCATAAACTAATTAGAATTAGAATTTTTATATTCATTTATTTTTAAATAGTTCACATTATGTCTGTAAGTGTTGTCATGGTAACTGATGGTCTTTGTCATACAGTAATTAACAAGTATTCATGGTCATTTCAATAGAGTTCAGTTTTGTAATTATCACCTTTGTTTGTTGTGTTTCATTCAATATTTTATTTCAGTTATGTAAAATATCCACAGTTGCAGCAGCAAGTATCAAGGTGTTTTAAATTAGGAGGCTAATGACCAGGAGGAATGATGTTGTTATTGCAGGGGGTATCAAATGGAGGAATTCTGTCGAGGGACAGATAGCTTTCCTTGTTGCAAAAGTAACCATTATCTCCTGCTAACTGTCGACACCATGGGCTAATTAGCAAAGTTAGCCATGCAGCTAGCCGTCCTATTAGCTGACTCTGGCCAGACATTGTCAAAGGGCTGTCAAAAGTATCAATACTTCACTACTAAAGCTATTTAATGATCTATTTGCTCATTCAAGTCCCCAGGTCAGTTCAGTCTGTATTATACAGGTAGTGCCTGAAATTTGGCAAAACCAGACAGTGTTCAGCTTTGTGTACAAAAAACAAAACAAAACATTACATTAGGGGTCATCTGGCACACTGGGCTCCTGGATCCACATTTCTGATTTGGCATAGGCTATTTCCGCTGGATGGCCTCCCTGACACAACCCTCCTCATTAATTCAGGCTTGGGACCAGCAATTTAGAACTGCACTGGCTGGGGAGCAAACTGGGGTACAGTGTCTTGCCCAAGAACACCTGGACATGTGGCCAGGGTGGGGATAGAACTGCCAACTCTACCATCTACAGACGACCCGTTCTCCTACCTTTGAAATTCTGGTATTGTGACAACCCTACAGGGCAGAGTAGATGTTTACATCCAAAGAAGCTTTGGCCTGAAGAGGAGGTTTAACAAAGCCAACAAAACTTTATTCAAGCTTCAAAACTAAATGTTTCCCAGATTGCAAAGTGTCGTCACATCTTGCACTATATTCCTTGTCTGAATGGAAATGTAGAGTCAATAATTGAAAATAGTTCATGATTTACTTTTGCTCAGTTAATCAGACAGAAACACTTTGCCAGTCTGTGTGTGCAATCAAACTGAATCACAGTTTGATAAAAAAAAAAAATAATAATCTTTAGACGCTCTCTGCTTCTGGTTACGTAAAATGTAATCAACAAAACGGAATACAGCGGCATTTTGTTCAAATTCTCTTCAAAAATCTGACTAGAAACTTCTACCTCGCTCGTGCCCTGGATTCTCGCATAAGTCCCCGCACCGAACGCTGTCACACTGCTGTTTGCTGCGCTCTCTCCACAGGAGGTTTCAGCGGCGGATCGACTGGGGAGCCGGAGAGCTCAGATCCCGTTGCGATAAACTGATAATTAGTTATTTATACATCATCTGCACAAATCAGGCCACGGCGCTAACAACAATGCAAACACAAAGGGAAATGGCAGCTCTGGTTTTCTTTAATTTAAAATGTGATACCACCCTCAGTTTTGGCAGTTGTCAAAAAAGGGCAATGGGGAGCTTGTTAGCACAGAGCCCAGCAGGGGTGGTGAGTCCCACATCTACAGCATCATTTGTGCCAGAGCAACGCAATACATCCAAATTTCCCTGGGACTATAAAGGTAATACAAATTGGCTCAGCTAGCTGATGGAGGGTGGCCTCCCAGCATCACGTATATACTGCTAATACTCTGGGCTTTTAACCTTGCTTTTTATTTCCCATGTGCTTCAAATGTGCTGTTGAATTTTCATGCTCTGTCCCTCTTCTTTTTCTGTTTTATAACTGCACTACTCTGTAAAAAAAACTTAAGTAATCACCTTTTTTTTGCTTTTAAAGTGATATATAGAAACAGCAGACTTAAAGGTCACTGAGGTTGAGATTTAGGATGTCAGATGACTGTATATTAACAGAGTGAAAAGAAGTCGGCAGTGACTGTTGAAGAAAAGCTTATTAGAAGCTGTCCTGGGTGGTCTGGACTGGCTGGCAGGCTGCCTGTCACACAGGTACTGGACAGACCGCTGTCCCACTTACTGTACAGAACTGGCTGTAGCTTGTCTCAAGGGTATACGGAGTAAAAGGAAAACAACCGATCCTTGGCAACAGTGATGCATACAGATTCTGTAGCTGTTGCTCCTTCAAACTTTGCTACATGTTTTTTGTTTCCTGCTTTATTGCTGAAACACAGCTCACCTATGACACAGATGCACTCGTGGGCGTCGGAAAAGGAAGCGTGGGGTTTGGATTAAAGAGCGGCAAATCTTGAGACGATCAGCAAATGCAGTTGGCATCTTTCGACCACCCGGCCGGAGCAACTACCGCCTCGGGCCGTGTGAACGTCCCAGGAGGAGTGGAGGAGAGCGGGGATAAGAGCCACGCTAACCCAGCATGGACTTCAAGGCTGCTTCTGGCTAATGTCCAGTCAGGAAAATTTTTAAAAAACAAAACAAAAAAAAACTGATGAAATGGGACTCAGACTGGCCAAGAAATGGGAAATCAGAGTCTGCTGTACCACCACAGTGAGTCCTGCTCCACAACAACATTAAGGATTAAGCACTCAACATGAGGACCATGTTCTGAGCTGACGGAGGGCAAGATTCCGGCAGTGCGAGGGGAGGTGGACTGTGTTTGCATCGATGATAGAGCTGGGTATCATTTAGGCATTTGTGCTGTGTTAAAAGTATAATTTTAGCACTGGAACAAATCCAAACTGTGCCTGAACCGATACTTTTTTTTTAAAGGAAGCACAAAATGACAATGACATGAAAGAACAGCATTTTTCATTGCTAAGGCAAGTATGAATTTGAAATTTAACGATATATGAACTGTTAACAGTTTAAAGTAGAGGTGCTATGTGACACTGCATTCAACCAGATGCAAATTCAAAATACTGTATGCACCACAGAATTATATCCTGGGTGCATACATGTATAAATGAAATAAATAAATATAAATTGTCATGTAATTATCTGTATATATGTTCTATGTGTGTGTAGGATGAAGGAATGACAACTTTCCTTTTGACGTGCAACTTTTGTGTTGTATAATGAAGTAAATCACCCTGATTAGTGCTGCTGGGAATCCCAGTTGTCTTGTAGCTTGAACAAATGCACTATTCCCTGCAGTCACAGCCCTGCAAAAGGGATCTGTGCTATAAGTGAAATCAAAATGAGACACACTCCTCAAATGAAGACAGGTATCACAATCGCCTGCTTGCTCAGCAACCGCAATTGTTATCCATTGTCTCGATCCCTTCCATCTTTGCTCTTAAAGAGCCTGACTAGATGGACAAATCATGAGCCGCAGAAAATTGAATTCATTTTGAAGCAGCTGCTATAGACAGCAGGACAGTATTACAAGTTGCACGTCCAGCCCCGTAACTCCACTGCGCTTTAGATTCAAATGCCTTTTCAACCCATGTGACTGTGTGAGTGGGCACTCGCCAACAAGATGAAAGCAAAGAACGGCCGCAGAATGTGCGAATCAATTTCAGACTGAAACAGCCATTACTGCTCGGCCTGCACGATTGATGCACATCTTGGCAAGTTCAGTCTTGCCAGTCCCATTGACCTGCGCGGGGATGAACAGTGGAGTAATCATGGCACTGCATGCCAATTTGGAGAGCAAAATTGCAATGTGTTTTCCATCTACAATACAAGCTCTATTCTTGTAGGCTGTACAGTAATATGCATTGATCTAAAAAATAATGAGCTTTGACAGGGTAACATACAGCAGAAACGTGGGATTGTTACTGACGTGCTCTCCGCTTACAGCCTGCAATTATGGACATGGCAGTGTGCTGTGCCTGTTCCTGAAGGGGTCAACGGTGAAGGCTGACAGTCAGCACAGTACAGTAATCGACTGGAACCGTCAAGTACTTGAACAAGAGCCTACTGATATTGCTTACAATGTGGTTATTTAACATTTCTATTTATTATTATTCAAGAATAAATCTAAAAAGTCTTGCCTAAAGGGATTGTTCAGACTATCTGAAGTGGGGCCGTATGAGGTCTTTATCAATAATCAAGTGTGTTAGCTACAGTAAATGGCAGCCGGGACGCCCCTTGTTAGAAGAGGCATAGAGGGGCACCAGCAGGAAGCTAAGCAATGTGCTGCTGTGGAGAGGGTCAGCAGAATATTTCCACCACTTTAATTTGCTGCCAGACAGCCTTTTCCAAACAGGAAGCTGCCATTACATATAAGTCAAATATCGCTCTGTCCAAGCCTACCAGACTCCGTAGGCAAAATCAGTCATTTTACCTTGCAGAATGCGGGAGTTGCTGGTCTCAAGCTGTTAGTTTATTTGTGTTATTATGTGACTTAGGTGAATCCAGGCCAACTTTTTAAAACACCAAAGTCACACAATGACACAAAGAAAGTAACTGAAAAGACTGAGGCAGCGGTGGACCAGCAACTCCCTTATTCTGCAAAGTAAAATTACCGATTTCATCTATGGAGTCTGGTAGGTTTGAAGAGAGCGACATTTGACTTGATATTTAGAGTATTTTCACCAGTTTACATTGCTGTCAGACAGTCTGTTCTGACGAGAAACCACTGTTATATAAGCCAAATATCGCTCTCTCAAAACTAACCAGACTTCCTTGGCAAAAACTGTAATTTTACCCCTCAGAACCTGGGAGTTGCTGGTCTATAGCTGCCTTGATTGGTTAGTTTGTTTGTGTTATTGCGTGACTTGGGTGTTTTAGAGGGTTAGTTCAGATTCACAGAAGTCACACAATAACATAAACAAACTAACAGATCGAGGCAGCAGTAGACCAGCAGCTCTTGTGTTCTGCAGTGTAAAATTACTGATTTCCTCTATGGAGTCTGGCTTGGACAGAGCATTATTTGGCTTCCATAACTGCAATTTCCGGTCAGAAAAGGCTGCCTAAGTAAAGCTGTAAAAATAATCTAATCTAAATAAAGCGTTGACCTAAACTGCCTAGCTTCCCACACCAGTTATTCCTGCTGCCTCTCCAAACTGGGCACGTGTCGACCACCATCTGCTGTACATAATACACTGACAAGTATCTCATACAACCCCACTTAAAAAATCTGTACTATCCCTTTTAGATAGGTGAGTATAAATTACACAGATATTCATCCAAATGCAGCTTCTCCTTCTGCCACCTTCCTCCAACGCCCTCGCACTACTAAAGCCTGTCGCCTTCTCTGCAGGCTTTTTAAGGCCACTTCAAAGGACGTGAATTAATCAGAGCAGATCTGTAAAGGCAGTAGATTTTTTTTAAACTCACCCCTGACTGTGTCCCAGTAGGCTGTTAACAATGTTTAAGCTGAAAACCAATGCAATACATCGCATTCATAAAACATTTATAAAGTGAATTGGCCCCCTGTCAGCCTGACACAGGTAATTATCAGTGTTAGCATGCTGTTGGTCAGGGATTCTTCCATAGAAAAGAACCCAGATCAGCACACTGCTGACCCTGTCTCACTCAGTTTGTCTTGCTGAGCTGTTGTTGGAATCCTGAGCAGTAACACCGTCTCATCCCCCCTCGCCGTGTGAGCTCACAGTAAATGAAGCTACAGCCGAGTTGAGCTCCGGCTCACCTGCTGGAACCCAAAGGACCCCTGGAGATCCACGGACACCAGTTTATAAATCAGTGCGAGGTAACAAAAGAATTCCAAATGTCCACGTTCTTAGATACAACATGTTGTGTTATCACGAGTATTTGGTCAGAAATTATATCAGACAGGACTCTGGGTCATGAGTAGCTTTTAACTCGGGATGCCTCAATATAAGGACATAACAATATATCAAATATCGTGATATCACAATTAAAAAAAGGTCTCAATACCGTACTGGACTGTGACAATACATACAGTGATATTACACGATTAATTATTCTATTACATTATTTTTATTATATTTTATAAAAGGACTGCTAAGAGCTGTATTGCTACTTTCATTTTATTTTATCAAAGAAGGAAAGCAGAAGCAGTGTAAGTTAAAAGTAGGGTTGCAAACTGCATTTTCTGACAGCTCATTAATGATTAATAAGATACAAAACACGTGTTTTTCTTTTACCGTTTCATTTATATTCTCATTGTTTAAGTTTAAGTTTAAGTTTCCTTATTCAATAAATGGCTTTGCCAAACAAAACAATGTCAAATTAGGCACAGTTGCCAGTTTTATACTATTGATTAATACATTTTTAATCTGTTAAATTCTTAATAGTGATTAATCAATTAATGACTAATCAATTTAAAAGGAAAAACACTTTTTATACAAACAAAAAATGCTGTACACATGAGATTTATTGTTCAGTAATGGACATTTTTGTAAGTCATCGTTTTTCTTTGTTTTAATATCGTTATTAAATATCTTTATTGTGGTATTATTGTACTGTGAGCTTTTGGTATTGTGACGTCTCTACTCTATACCACTTTTTCCAGTCTGATAGCATACTTCAAAGTTGAGCATCTGCTGATACCAGTGCGCTTTTATTCCTCTCTGAAACAACTAAGTTGTTAATAATACATCTGTATGGATGCTCTTTGCTTAACCTCTCCGTCTAAAAACATGGTGCTCAAACTTTTCTACTCCCATGGAGGAAGAAAAACAGCCCCGCAACGTGACTCAGTGATACAAAACTGCTGCTTCTTTTGGTTTCAACCTTTTCACACACAGAACTTTTAGCAGCATGTCTGATGGGTTAGCACCACTCATATGCTCAAAATGAAATTTAAAGAAAGCGCGTGAAAGCATAAATTGCACACATCCGTTTTGCTTTATTCGTCCTTGAGTGCGCGCAGCTGACATGACGACAGGCTGCTGACAGGTCTCACTCATGTTCTAGCTGCTGTTACTGTGACACGTCTCTCTGTACAGGATGTTGCTCAAAGTTTAGTTAATCATTTATGAGAGAGTTTATACTTTTCTTTCCCCGAACCAACCGAGAGACTTTGCCCAGTACGCCCGATACCGATGCCGAGCATCAGATCGGTGCATACCTCCTTTTGCAGCACTGTGGATGGGTGGTGTAAGAGCCTGTTAAAGTGTTAGCCAGAGATTACTGATATGCACATTGTACAGAGTAGATCTCCTATTGTAATAACACCTGATGTCAGCTTTCAGGACAAAAAGGCTACTCAGGAAATGTGATTTTAAGATTTCTTGCATGGTCATCAATTTGGCTGATTTGCTTATTTCTGAATCCATTGCCAAGGAAACGCAGCACAGCTCTTTGAAAGCTCTGATTGGACACAGTAACCTCAGCCTTTGCATCATCGGAGTATTTTTGCAGTTGACCGGAGAGTTTTCATTCTGACCTCAAGCAAAAATACCGAGAATTACAGTCAGCGAGAAAAGCCTGCAGAAAATGTCAATCATGGTGTCAGGGAGACAGCCTCAGACAGACTCCCCTGTCACTTCTTGTAAACTCATTCCGACAGTCACACATGTGTACAACTTGAATGCGGCGCGGCAACACTTTAACTGTTAACGCTGCTCCCGTGCCCTCCGCCTCCCACACACACCACACCTTGGTATCGAAGCAAATCCCTTCCTTTGGCCACTGTGATTATTGCTCATGTTACACTGGACATTCCCGACAGCACTTGAAAGCATCATAAATCCTTCTATGTCCAGTAAGCCTCTGAAGGCGCAGAGAGGAGGGGAAAGGTCACCACAGACAATCTCCCATCTTGGGGAATTGCTAGTCAATCCATTTGTACAACAGTGCTATTTACTGTAGGGGAGAGCGGGGTCTCTTGTCTCACTTTTTGCTTTTGCTTCAGTTTCTCAGTACATCACAGTCACTTATTTTCCATATTAAATTAAGTCATACATTCTTATGCACAAATACTTACTTCACTTCTCACTTTAGATATAAATGGTTAAGTACAGAATATGTATTCATGACAAGTTGCTCCATCACCGGGTAAGTTGTCACAATATTTGGGGTAAACTGTCACATTTTTCAACAAGAACATGCATAAAAACAGAGACTTTCTCCACTAATTTTGGCAGGTAAAAGTCTGATTTATTTACACAGATTTTTTTGTATATAACTAATATTTTCCAACTTTAGCTGCCTCACTGCCCTTCACATTACCTTGACACGTTTTCTCATTAAAAATCAATTAACTATTTTCGCTTAATATGCACCCTACTGTGTATTTCAACCACGTTTGGCCAAATTATTATATTTATTGTATGTAATTACTTCTTCTAATACTGTGTGAAGCCGTATATCAACACACGATTATTTTTGTTTCCATGTTGCATAGCAACCAGCAACTTTAGCAGCTAGCAATGTCAGGTTCTGCACGGCTGCACAGTGGGGCAAAATGTCACATGTGACAAGTTAGTCATCTTGTGGCCTGAGACAAAAACAAGCATGGGGCCCTCCACATCCCTTGTTTTCCACCTTTGAATAAATAATAAGTCATAAAAATAAACTCCTATTTATGGTGGAGTGCTGAGAATGAACTGAGCAGGCTCACAGCCTGAGGAAAGAAGCTACTCTTCGGTCTGGTGGTACAGCAGTGGATACTTCTGTATCTCTTGCCATGCAGCAGCAGGGTGGTGAACAGGCTGTGGCTGGTACTGTCTTTTAGTATTCTCCCAACCTAACCAAGCCTTTTGTTTCCTGCTGTCTTCCTGAATCATCTCCACGTAAGATCATTGAACAGTACAAGTCAATGAGAGATACTTACGAGTAAAGCATTCTGATATCATTGTAGCATATACATTTTTAGAAAGATATAATTAGCAAAAAGGGGGGAAAAAAGTCTTAACCATAAGTTTATAAAGAGTTTAATGGGGTCCTTGGTACCTTGCGGCCTAATGCAACTGCCTGTTTGTCTAATGGTAAGTCCTCCCCTGCCCCAGAGTGACACAATCTAATACAAGACTTTGATTTAGGCATGAAAATACACCCTTTCTCTTCTCTATTCTGCGCCAAAATAAAATAACTGAACATACTTTCTAATCAGTTTCATTATATAAATAGTTCAGGGCTTTTTTGTACTTTTATGATTGAAAATATGAAAATTGTTTTCACCTCTGATTATAGTGACACAGATTGCATCTAAAGATGACCTCCGAAGAATGCATTCCAACTGCACCTGATTTTGTCAGATAGCTCCCTCTAGTGTTGGATATATGACCTGTGTGACAACTTACCCGTGCAACAAGATGCCCCGCTCTCCCCTATGTGTTTCTTTTTTTTTTTTTTTTTTCACCTGCAGCATCCTCCCTCCCCTCAGTCCTCAACACAGACTCTTTCTCTCCTCCCCGAAACACTTTTTTTCCCCCTCCACCACCTTTAGTTCTGCACCGTCACACAACAATTAAAAGCACTAAGTCTGTGGTTAACAGCTGCTGCAGATTAGCAGAGTATCGCTTCTGGATTGAGTGTTTTCCAGAGACTAATCCCCTAAAATCCCTCTTTTTTTTCCAACGGCGGGAACACGATAAAACAGACAACACTTCAGTCAGGTTTCTGTTTCTCAGCACACTAAATACTTCAATTACCAGAGCCTGCAGGCAGCAGCAGCAGGCAGCAGCCTCAACTTTGGGGACAGAATGGAGAAAACAGCAGCAGCAGCAGGAGGAGAGGATCTATAAAAAGCAGCGTGTTGACTCACCTGAGGAAGACCGTCTCTCCTTGTCGGACGGTGATGTTGTCCATCACTTTGTTGTCGGACTGAGAATCCCCTTGGCTGCGGACCGGCAACCCTGCAGGCACAAGAAGCAAAATCCTCAGAGAGACCAGAACTGTGCATTTGGAAAAAGCGACAAAGTATCCGCGGAGAGACATCGTCTTCAGCCTGAAGAAGACAGGGAAAAAAAAAAAAAAACACAATCCCACAGCGAGACAATGAGGCGCTGTTCGTCCCGTTCAACGGTCCCGTGGAGATTATTTACCCCCAGTTCATTAGTCTTAATCCAAATCTTCTCGCCAGGTATCCGCGGTGTGCAGGGGAGGAGAGACGCTCGACCCTATCCCTATCTGACTGACTGCACTGTAAAACATCCACTGTTTATTGTGTTTCAAAAAAAGGAAAAGAAAAAAATAATCCCTTCTCTTCTGTCTGTCGGGTCCGGCGGCGCTTTGACCAAGTTTTTAAACAGAAGAAGTCATAAACGTTCAAAAAAAACCAAAAAATATCTCCAAATCCTTAATCTGCCGCCGATATAAACCTAAAAACCAACCGAACTACAAAAAGACCCGAGAATCATATTCCAAAGAAAAGACAGAGTTTGCGATGATTTGCATCGCTTGTCAGTGAGTTGTTAGTGTGTGTGTCGCTGCTCTGTCTGTATTATTATGAGCACTTTGCGTCTGACTACGTCACAGACGGACAGTCGGGGCAGTGGTGAGAACACAATGGATGCATTATCATATACCCCCGTGAAAAGAGGAAAAAACGAAAATATTAATAATGTAGGCAGTGGTAGAGGGTCTTAACACTGCTTTTATTGATTATTTTAAATTGAACTGTGCCTCTGGCGCACAGAGATGTGCAGTATTTCAATTAAATGTTCAATTACTTGAGTATTCTGTAATTAGTACTTTGCTGGGCAAAAATAAGATGTAAGTTGTAAGAAAATACTTTGAGAGCTTTTATTTGTGTAATTGAAATTTAAAATACACGATTTAATATGTTGTTTTATTCTTACATTTTTTTTAAAAAGTATCCACAATCAGGTTTGAACTGGTTTAACTGGTTTAAAATTTGCTGCCTCCAAGATCTCCTTGGCCACTTCAGATCTACCCACTGAGCAAATGAAAACCCAAATGATGTCTTTTGAAGGTCTTCTCATAAGGCGAAACTATGTCTCCTGAGGAGCTGGAATTGAAGTTTTTATGACTTCTTCTGAACCAGGGCTGTCTCTAGCTTTTTGGGGGTCCTGTGCAAGACTGTTTGAGGCCCCTGTTTTGTGAAAAGTTGCATCAATCTTGTTGCTCTTTAAGAGGATCTATGAAAAACTCTTAACATCTCTTTTGCTCTCAAATTCAAATCAAACATCTCTTGGACAATTTCCCAACTTAACTAATTTGGGCTACTTATTTTGGACTGCAAAAATGGCACACATGGCGTGTGACAGAGTTTTCTCGCTGACCTACATTACACTGCTTTGGGCCCCCTTGATAACTTCTGGGGCCCTGTGCAACCGCATAGTCCGTAAATAGTGAGAAACAGCCCGGTTCTGAACGTCCAATCTTGTTGTGACAGGACGGTAGTTCTAATTTAGCACATAAGATTACTCTCTCGTGCTTGAGCTATCCAAGAATATTAATATTTTTTTATTTGTTTAATCACAAATAAAAACCAGTTTATTAATCTCATGTTGATTTCCTGCACCCATCCTGCACATCCTTCAAATATTGAACTGCATGTCAACATCCAAAAGGGGTTGTTGTCAGACGTCCTGATATTGAGCCTGATCTGAACTGATATACAGATATGTTCCTGGACTGACTGATGCACAAATATAGATATGATCTGGACGTCTTGCAGACATTTCATGTTTGCTGGCTATGATGTGAGAAATTAGCAGAGCTCATCTCTTTAAATAGGGGTCAGGTCATACTCATATTGAGGCCTCAAAATGCCTCAAATGTGATAATAGTTTGTGTAGATTATATTTTGTATTTTCAATTTATAAATGACTTCCATACCAGTATTTTGTACCCCCCAACCCCCATAAAACCATGAACATGAACATGAACATGAAACAATACCTGCAGTATTGTTCGCTGTGGCAGTATGCAGCCTCAAAAAGTAATGGTTGCAATCTGACATTAAACAGAAAGAAGAGAGCAACCTTGCATGGTTGATAACCCTGCAGGAGCCAGAGGGGGGAAAAGGTATTTTTCTTTACATCATAATAGACAATTTGACCATAAATTGATGCAGAAAAGGCACAAAGCGGTGCATAAACACTCACCAGAATGCAGGAAATGAAACAAAACCTATGCCCTTGGTCTTTCATGATGCATTTCTATATTATGAAATCAATCACATGTTTTGAACAATGTTTATCACTAAAAAAATGGAAATCAAGTCTACAGAAAATGGTGTGGAAGGATCTGTAATAGGACTGCAACTAATCCGTGTATTTTCTTTTATCGATTCATGTGTTGATTTTGTTTTCTGAGGTGTTAGAAAATAGTAAAACACGCAGGCTGCATTACAATTTCCAAAATCCGATATATTCATATTGCTTGTTTTGTTCAACCAACAGTTCAACCCCGCCAAAAGAATGTAGCCGGTTGGATGGACCCAGTCGTCTCGTTCACTCGCGACTACTCAACCGACTCATGGATTCATAAATAGATCCGAGACTAAACTAACACAGCGGCAGAACTCAGAAGGCGCAATTATCAGTCTTCTGCTTCAGCACCACGGACAGCACCATGGATTTATCAATACAGAAGCCCAGTTAGTATACTGATAATTCAGAGCAATGGTCGGGGTCACAGACTCTAACTTGCACAAACTTCTGTCAGATACAGGATCAATGAGTCAGGCAGACTAGGCTAACATATTCAACTAAACAACCCCTCTGCCTCTGAAATCTCTCTGCTGCTAGGAGATGGAGAGGAGGGATGCCATTCCCTCTCAAACTACTTACTGAATGTTTTATAATGTTATCCGAGATCAAGAAAAACAGCAAAAATTCTCTTAAAACATAACTTAAATGATTAACCAATTCTCAGAATAGTTGCTGTTTAATTTTCCATTTATACTCTCTCTAAATCTGTATTAATACAGAAAAAAAAATGAGTATGAAAAAGAAATTCCACAAAAAAAGCCATTTATCATGCAAACCACTTCTCTAATTATGCAAATGTTTGCATTCTTTTACCACAGAAATCCTTTCCTATAGCTAATTTACAACCTGCATGATGTGGAAACCAGAACAGTCACTGTGATTATAAGGGGACTGCATAACTCCTGAAAGAAGAAATGGCTCATTCTTTCCCTTTACAAATGAAAAGTTTAAAATTCATAAAGCAGTAGAGGACACTCTTGTTGAATGCTTGAGCCTGAATGGCTGCTTTGTATTATATATCAGGGACATAACTGAGATTACTGAATGAGTTTTTTGACTCTTTTCTACTTATGCTACGATTCCACTACATTTGAGAACTGACCATTATTCCTATAATTGCAGCCACAGTGGCTGCTGTCCAGCAAAAGTTACAGTTAAAGTCTCACAATAAGGCATGTTCTGTAACAGGCCTTCACCAGCTGAATAGGCCTTTTTCATGGCAGATATTTTGACGTGTGACAGTAGGAAACGCGCAGTGAATGATGGTTGAATTCCATTTAGCTGCATCAGTTTCAGGACCATGATATTATTCATGTTGGAACGCTTGAATAGAACAGACCCATCGTTAATGTTAATTGTAACACCTGTTTTTCCTACTGTGACAAGTGAAAATGTCTGCTGAAGAAAAATGGCTGTCGTGGGACATTATGGATCCTTTGCAGGAGGGGAAGTGGGACCATGTGACCAAACAAGTGTCTAAAGGTACAGCTCAGTCTTTCTCAGGTTTCTTAGTCATATATCACTGACAATGAATAAAAGTTTAAAATGTATGAGTGTAGAAATAGTAATACAGTTACTCTAAGTTATGGTGGGAGTTATATAGAGACCGCTTTATGCCAACACTGTAAATGTACTCCTGAGATAGAACATAAAAGCATGTATTTATTAGCTACTTAAAGATGAGTGGTAGTTGAATTGGAGCAGGCATTTATGTCAGATAACTCTGTCAAGCAGCTCTATGACCTGAGCTGTACTGTTGTGGACAGTGCTGCCATGAAATATGTGTATTGTCAATTCATATCTCTCCTCTATTATTGACAAAAATCATATTGTGTTTTACGACTTGCATTTTCATTATCACTTGCTGTTCATTTTCAGTCTGAGACCATGTTGCTTGTAATAGCGGCAGCTGCTAGCCTGAGATGAATGTAGCCTGTGTTTACCATTTACAGATTCATGTTGTGATGTGTCTCTACTGGTGGGCTCAAAGAGGAGGTTGGGGGTTGCCGCTATGGATGCAACTATGATCGATAAACCATGATAGAAAGCATGAAGTGCCCTCTAGAGTGGCCCAGTGTCCAGGACAGCATTATAAATTTCCCTCTAAAGTGGACAAAACACAATAAAATGCCTTTGAGAATGCCCTTCCAGTGGACAAAATGTGAAGTGCCCTCTAGAGTGCCCTTCCAATGGTGAAAACTGATGAAGTGCCCTTTAGAGTGCCCTCCTAGTGGTGAAAACATGATACACTGCCCTCTAGAATGCCCCTCCAGTGGACAAAAAGTTAAGTGCCATCTACAGTGCCCTCTCAGTGAAGAAAACATGATAAAGTGCCCTCTAGAGTGCCATCCTAGTGGATAAAACATGATAAAGTGCTCTTCCAGTGGACAAAATGTTAAGTGTCCTCTAGAGTGCCCTTCCAGTGGACAAAACGTGATAAAGTGGATCACAACTTTCAGTGCATTGGTGCCCCACCGCCCCTGCCCCTCAGACAGCCTGAGTCCACCAGTGCGAGTCTCCTTTTATATCTGTCAGGCATTTGTGCATGGTGCCTTAGGCTCTCTCTGTCTCTCTCAGCGCAATCACTGCTTGATTAGTCTGATTTCATTTTAATAACCACTGAGGATTCTGTCATCTACAGTTCATAAAGTAAGCAACAAAGAAACTTTGGTGGTATAAAATGGGTTAAAAATCTGAAAACAGGCTGAACCTTTTTTCCCCTGAAACAACTGGATCGTGACAGTGTCCCATTTTTAGAATGCTGATGTCAAAGTGGCACAAGGGCCCCAGAAAGACGGCATTCGGGCGTAAAACCAGGCGACATGAAGAACAGAGGCTCATTCGGACGACCTCTGTGATCTGTGTTCGTTCTAGCTCAACTGCGTCGCCTGCTCTCAGGTTTACACAACGCAGCCACAGACCAACACTGGCAGCACCGGCTCTGATTTTGGCATGTGGATACATGTACCAACGTAAACAACACATACTGTAAACGGGTGTAAGCTGTGCATCCGGATGATGTTGAGAAAAAGGAGAAGGAGACAAAACGGTTGTCATGGCAGCACTTGGGAACAGCACAAGAGTGAGGTGTTGTGCTTAATTATACGTGCATTATAATCAAGGTGTGATGCTGTACACGAGAAGCAGAAAGTGGCTGCAATGTATGGCTTATAATTGAACAGACATTTCTGAGGCAGTGAGTCACAGTCTCCATATAGGTTCTTTGTTTCATACTCATATGCTGCAGTAGTTCCAGTTTCATTCTAGAATAACTGCACCAGCCTGGAGGCTTGTAATCTTATCTACTGTACTGTAAACAGAAGATGAGCAATATTCCATCAAGTCTGTCATGTAAATTGTGAAAATCTGAGGCTCTAACATCAACTTTATTGTCACATACACAGTTATACAGCGTGCAGAGTACAGTGGGATTCAGTCTCTACATTTAACACATCGTCATATTTGAAGCAGTGGGCAGCCACGATGCAGAGCCACGGGACCAACTTCAGTTCTAAGCCTGGACCTTGGTCAGGGAGAATTAACCTAGAATACATGTTTGTGACACTGGGGGAAAAAAGGAAGTAACCCACGAAAGCAAGGGAAGAACTTGCATTGTCCACATAGAAAGGCAAATACAAATTATCAAGAATCCCAATATCAACATTCCAAATAATCAAGAACACCAATATCAATGCTCAAAAATGTAAGGTACCACAATATGAATGCCAAGAACCCCCAATTTCAACAGTCCAAATGATCAAGGAACCTGACAGAAATACTCCAAAATATCAAGAACCCCATTTTCAACACTCAAAACGACCAAGAACCTCAATATGAACACTCCAAATGATCAAGAACCCCAGTATCAACATTCCAAACGATCAAGAACTCCAATGTCAACATTTCAAAATATCAATAACCCCAATATCAACACTCCAAATGATCAAGGACCCCAACAATCCAAATTAGAAAGAACTCTGATATCAACATCTCAAATCATAAAGAACCCCAATATCAACACTCAAATATCAATTAAGCATCAGTGAGTAGTCTGGAGTATTCTTCTTCTCATACACCTGTGTTATTGATATGTAATTTTTTTGTTTGTTTGTTTGTTTGTTTTAATTTATGGATTGATTTAAGAGAGATAGTGCACAGAGATAAACATTGCTGTAAATGTGACAGAGGCTGTTTTTCATCTTGAGTTCCTGCACAAACGTTTCAAAGTCACCTTAAAAACAGAATGTACTGTAAGATTACAATTACAAAGTTGTTGAGATCATTTGTAAGCACGCAGAGCAACAATAAAAAGAAAAGAGAATATTAATGTCATGCAGGACACCATTATACTACATTGTCAGGGACAGTTTATAACGTGCAACAAGGAGGCATGTAATATAATAAATGCAAAGCAATGTTATCAATATTAATGTTCATGTGGACTTATAATAAAGTGCTGCTTTCTTAGACTTTAACTGGAACATGAACATACAGTGAATGAAACATACAAATCACCCTGGCACAATGAAGCCAAAACAGCTGTGTAAGACAAGCACGCTGGGACATGAGGACAGACTGGCGATAGTGATAGCTGACAGCGAGTTCACAGCGCACACAGACTGAGGACAGCAGGTGCAATTGATTTTTAGTGCTGACAGAGCTGAGTGCTGATTAACCATGTCTTTAATTGAGCCCTAAATAAACTTCTCGAATAGTTTGCTGGGATGGAGTTCTGTGCTGGTGCAGCTTTAACAAAGAACACAGACTGAATAAAAGCACCTTTTCTTGGAGCATTGCAGTCCTGAACCAATATGCAGTTGTTCTTATGTTGACAAAGGAGAAGTCAAGCCAGATGTAATCTTGTAAATAAGACAAACATCTACATATTTAATCAAACTCAACCAGTTAGATTTTTTTTAATAGTGGACAATGATGTACTGTTTTCTCGTCAAGCATTCTAAGTGTTTGTTTGTACAAAGACTGTACCAGTTTTACAGTTGTGTTGCTAGCCTGTGACCACATTGTTAAATAGTTAGTGACATGGGAAACGACCATAGCCGCCTATGTTGACATAAAATGTTGAATGAACCTGAAATTTTGAAAGATTGGATTTCACCCACTTACAGACCTTTTTCGCCTCAGACTTGAATGAAAGGTTAGAATCAATCAGAACTCCGAGGTGCAGTGCTTGCATATGACCCGTGGCCTCTCCCATGATACAAACAGATCTGGCTCTGCTCTCGAAGAACTGTTTGTTTTGGTGAAAAACACGAATGCTGCTTAGGACAGATTTAGTTGCAAACAACATTTCTTTAATGTTGCTGTTAGATGAACTCTGGAGTTTGTGAGTTCATGAGCATTGGTATTGGTGTGATGACATACAAATGGAAAATCTTTTACATATAATGTAAATAGCAGTGGGCCCAGGGCAGATCTTTGTGGAACACCTGAGGACAAACCACCCAGCCAAACTTTTTTTTTAAGTATTAGGTTTCAAAATCATGAAAAAAGAGCAGCTTTCCCTGCTCTGAAATGCTGTGTGTCTCAGTATCAAACACCACGAAGACCTTAGAACCAGCCAAAACATGGACGCTCCATCTAGCAGCTTTATTGGACACGTCCAGACATGTTTGAGCCACGAGAGCCGGAGGATGGTGACAGGATGGTATTTATTTTCCTTCTGTGTCGAGTTGTTGGAACTGAAGTGAGCTGAAGTGAACTGCTGGGCTGATTTGGACTGAGAGAGTCACTGAAGGTACAATTGTAAGTCACCGTTAGGGAGACTGAGGGGTGGGCGTGTGGTGTAGTTCATGTGACCGTTAGTGGGGCTGATATAGTGTTGGGGGGGACCACATCTCCGGCATGTCACCGGACTACGTTTCAGGTCCACCCAAAAAATCCTGAGCACAGAAATGATTTAATGATCTAACTCCACAATTCAGTATAACACAGTTCTCAAACTTTTCATGTTTTCAGCAACTATTTTCCAACATGTATAACAAGTTTAGCAGAAAATCTCCTTTTTCTTTCCTGTGCACAGACTTTTAGGTCAAGGAACACATTTTCGAAAACACAACCTTTATCTAATAGAGACTGATTTTTTTTTCTGTTGAACAGTTGGCTGTCCCAGTTGAATAATTGGCTCTGGCACAAAATTGCATTGCATGGCAAATGAGCTAGTATTCAGATGACAAATGATTTGCTCAGTTACCAATTTTTCTGCAACGGATGCTGATATACATGTAATATCTCCATTTGTGTGTTTCCAAACTCTTGGAAACATTCCCTGAGAAATGGAGAGTTTCATAATTTGGCAACAGGATTGGTTAATGTTGTGTTGAGCTCTTAAAGCATAGCTGCATCCATATCAATATAACCATCGCTCTGGATGGTTGAAGAGATTGGATCATGGTCATGTCAGCTGCCTCTACTTCAGCTGGTTTGTTTCTTTGGGAGCTTTCTACTTTAAGTTCACGCCGCTCCCCCTCTTTATTGTAATCTCCTGTTAGGTTTTTTAACTGGTCGGATCATTTTAGAATCGCCTTTTGTCAAGCCAAAAAATCTTTCTCAGCTTTTCTTAGTCTGTTCACCACCTTGCTCCTTATCATAGCAAAGAGGTGCCTGTCACTGCTCATTTTAGTTTGTATCACAGGTTTCTTTAGGTTTTGTTTTTTTTATCAGTTTCAAAATATCTGCATATATTCAAGGGACTAAGGGCCGGATCTACTAAAGTTTTGCGTGTATAAAAACGTGTGCATAGGGTCGAATTTCACTTTGTGCTTTCTTCTCTCCAAACTTGCCATGCTGCAAACCATGAAACACGCAAAACCCTCATTTAAATAGGGTGTTTCCAACACGTTTGTACCTGTTGCCATTTATGCAATCACTCATAGTAAATCACCCGCAAACCGCGGTTCAGCCCCACGCTCAAAATTCTAGATTGCACACGCAAATTAATACACGCAAATTGGGATCTTAGTAGATCCGGCCCTATGTCTGTTATTTCTGTGCCTAATTCTGTTCTTTTTTCAGAATGTTTGACAGTATTTCTCAAAGTCTAATCCCAACAGCAGATTATCCTATTTAATCTGATAATCTGTCCTCCTGCCCTTTGTTTTAGGGGGGAAAAAAAGGCTAAATCACTTATTAGTTAGTTATCTGCCAGTCAGATTCAGATTGTAGTCAGAAAAAACAATCAAAATATTAAAAGATTTTAAAATTCTCTCAGGTCTATTCCTAAATATTACACCAATTTAAGCTCTAGTGGAAGTATTTTTCTTGTGGGCCCACTGGGGTCAAAGTTATTACTTATCTATTTGAGTTTCTTTGTAGATAATTTGTCATCTCAGTTGGTGTCTAAATCTCCAACAATGATGAATTATTTGAAATTGCATTATTTAAAAAAATCTCATCTCTCTGCTTGGTGCATGCAAATCAATCACAGAGGAAAGAAAGGACAACAACACAAACGCATAAATCTGTCATGAACTTTCCTATTTTGTGTTCATGTGGGACCTCATGGCCTTGATGGAATTGATTGGGAAAAGGCTTTCTGGGTCCATAAATATATTACATTAACATCATGTTTTGTCTGTTTAAATTACAAGGTTTAGATGAGTCATTTTATCTGACAAAACCAAGCAAAGGATCTGAGACAAACAGTGCACTTTCAATGGCAGATCTCTCTACCTGCTAGATTTAAGCCTTTTCTTTCTTTTTTTCATTTCCTCCTCCTCTGTTTTTCATTGACACAGGAACTGAGTATTGTTTACCAGACAGCTTAAGTGCGCTGCTGAGTCAAAATGATGCTGAGACAACTGAGCTTTTGTTTTCACAAGTTATGACTCCGCTGCCCATGAAAATAATTCCAATACAAAGTTTAGATCACTTACAAGTTTATTTTCAACCTTGTTTGCTGCCACTATGCTAAAAGCATTGGCTCACACACTGGTCAGGGCTGTGTTTCTCGAGACAAATAGATTGTTTTGGTATTGATCTACTCATCAGATCTCACCTTTGTGAGCAATGAGCTAGTGTACCCAGTATCACAGTACCCACTGGCTGTTATTGTCGGAAAGTGGACACATTGCAGGGAGGGTGGAAGTTTGGCAATTGCTGTAGGCCCCAAGCTACCAAAGGCCCCTACAATGCATCATTTCTTTTTTTTGTGACTTTTCACTAATTTATTATGTCTTTCTAAAAGTTCATACACTAAAATGGCATCAGAATTGATGTGTCCCATGGTCTCCCAGCTAAACTGGACTTCATGATTTTACTGCATATTTGTGAATAATTATCCAGGGAGACAGTTGACAACTCAACAAATGGCTTGGTGTGGTGTCCAGACTGTTATCCCAGCGGTGCTGAAAAAAGAAAGATGCCAGTACCCACTCCAGCCACAGCCTGTTCACCCTGCTGTTGTGTGGCAAGAGATACAGAAGTATCTGCTGCTGTACCACAGGACAGTTTCTTTCCTCAGGCTGTGGGGAAAAAGGAAGACGCGGGAGGATACTAAAAGACAATATTCAGCCCAGCCATAGCCTGTTCACCTTTCTGACACCTGAAAAGATATACAGAAGTATCTACTGCTGTGTCATCAGGCTACAGAGCAGCTTCTTTCCTCAGGCAGTGAGAAAAGGGAAGAAGTGGGAGCATACTAAAAGATCATATCCATTCCAGCCTTAGCCTGCTCACTTTGCTGACATCTGTAAAGAGATACAGAAGTATCTGCTGCTATAACACCCTGCTGATGCCTGGAAAGAGATACAGAAGTATCCACTGCTGTACCACTAGGCCAGAGCCCGATCATCTTGCTGATGTCTGGAAAGAGATACAGATCGATCTGTTGCTGAACCATCAGACAACAGAGCAACTTCTTTCCTCAGGCTGACACTGCTTAATTCATCCACAAACTGCATCATAAATAAAAGTTTATTTATATGACTTATTACTTATTCAAGGATTGAAGAAGAAGGAGAACAAGGGATGTGGAGGGCCCTACACGTGTGTTTGCCTGAGGCCCCAAAATGACTAAATCCACCCTGATTTTCTGTAACTGGACTTCCTTGTCATAATCACTCTAAATGCTGC